>JAHTLZ010000010.1:7904052-7955982 GCA_023846285.1 Phrynocephalus versicolor
AATCAACCTGCTTTAGTTAAAATGAAACCAAGACAGTTAAAATGCATACCAACTCACTACTGTATTTGCACGTTTTATCTAGTGACAAAAAGCAATATCGAGCAGCACTGATGACAGGGCAACCTCCCTCCAATTGTTGGTCTCCCAATGCTTTGGATTAAGACCTATGCTAGCCTCGATTACCCACCATGCCAAAAATGTCCCTTACACCATTATAGCATAATGCCCAAACAGGTCAGGCACATGTATATTAAAAGCAGGATCAGATACTCAGGTGCTGTAACATCCAAAGCTCTTCTGAAGAGGAAATTAAAACTGAGTCACACAGCTTTAAAATTCAAAATGTCTAATTCACACCCAATTTTTCAAAGATTCCTTAAGATGTGCCTCACAGATTTCTTATTAATCAATCCCTTTTTCATTTTGAATACTGGACTATCTGGATGAGCTACATGTCACAGTTGTAGAACTGTCTTTCAAGATGTCTCATGTCAAGCTCACCCCTTCTGATTGTAATCATAAATCTGCTAGATCCAAAGTTACATTTATTGACTTCACAAGCAGGGTTGTATATGTATATATAAATCTAGAGACTGAAAGTAAATGTCACAAGCAGTTTCACACATAACGTGATTTCTGACGATAACACAGGTTATTTTACATAAAATGTAATGCCCATGATGTTATTAATTTCACCATGGAACAAATATTGTCTTCTTACTTTGGGGAAATACTTCCAAAAAAACCCCACCCTACCTCAATGCTTGGGAACAAACATTTCTTTTGTTTTACATTGATTTCCTCTGAGAAAGGTTGTAAAGTAATACATAGCGATATGAACAACTAATGGCTACCTTTGAATCCACTGTTAACTTTTTTTTAAAATTGTTACAAAATTTATCCAAAAAAAGCAAATAACATCAATGGAGATAAAATAAAAATAAATCTACCAATATGGCATAACTTTCAGCAGACTCAGCTAATACTGATTAGTCCTCCTCCCCACACACAACTGAGAACATTCTTCCAAAACAAGTTCCTGACTACATTAAAAAAGAAAAGCATGCAAAATTACTTTAAATAAATTTGCTACACTGTGGTCCCTCTACTATGATGTGTCAGCCTTTCTGACAATGCTATTTCCCATACTGTTAATAGCTACCCATTTATGGTGCGGTATATCCTGCAGCTGTTTTCTGGTGTGTGAGAATCTCATCTGGCTGTCACTAAAAAGAATCCACAAGGTCCTTATGAAAAAGAAATGTTTGAGTGTCAACAAGAAATAGATAACCTCATCTGGTTCACTGACCCTCTGGTGTTGTATATAATGCTTATGCAGCTTAAATTGGGCTAAGCGCCATTTATGTACAGGCACACTGCATTCTTCTTATCTATGCTGAGAAGACTTTGATAGTCCCTTACTCTACGTGGCTTTCCATTGCATATATTTTATGCTGGACTCAGTATCAGTCTCTTGCACTGTGTTTTCTGCCTCTGTACCATTTCGCATGTACAGTGGACCCTTGTATAACAAACAGTTTGTATAACATAAAATCTGTACAACATATTCCAGAGATAGGGGAAATTTGCTTAACATAATCGCCTATGGGGCGAATCCATAAAAAATAAAAATGGGATTACTCCATTTTCAATGCATTCCTATAGGTAATTTGTATAAAGGAAAATTTGCTTAACATAATTTCATTTGGAATGAATTAATTCCTTTATACAAGGTACCACTGTACATAGTATTAACAGCCCTTAGAGGTGCAGGTCCCTCTGTTTATGATTTGCCTTTGGCAACCAGAACACATTTGCAAGCACCATTTATTGTTCTCGTTTCTTCAATTTTTCTGATCAACTAAATGGAAAAAATGTTGTATTTGAAGAATATGAGTCCAAGCTATCTGTGGATGCTGTAGCATTTCTTTCTTCCTCATAAGTGAGATAGGTTTACATCTGACTATCAGGACTCTTCATGTCAAAGATTCTTTCCTCAGACTGTGATCTAAATTTTAAACATAAATCTGGGATTAAGGGATACATCACTTTCGCTAGGTGGGGAATTGGGAAGAGCCAAAATTTTACCTCAAACTTTTTTAAGTTGTTTCAGGCTGACATCTTGAAATTGTACTTATGCCTTTTTTAAAAATGGGCAGAAATATTAAAATAGCTTCAGCAGCAGTTCTACTTGAATTCATGGAAGGGACTCGTCATGATGAGCTACAAGCATTACCTGCTGTGGCAGAATGAATCATAACATAGTTTTGTAATTAGGAAAGCCAAAACCCCAGTGCTTTTGCATGCTGGTAAACTGTGTTCTCTGTTAATGAACAGCTTCCTCCTCCCACTACTACACAATATCCCCCCATCTTCTGAGCAATGCCTTCACTGTTGCTGCGGCTGAGCTGTGGTCCTTCCCAATTTTAAGAACGGTAGCGCGTTTAAGCTGCTTTCAATATTTTGGCATTCTGTTCCTTTCATTTACTGTCTCAAACAGTAGTCTCGTACATGTCATCAGATCACAGAAGGATTCACCTCAATCTCCTATGTAACCTCTGACCACAGGGCTTCTCCCATGTTGTGTATTTCTCCCATGTTGTGTAATTTTAAAATGCCACCATTATCTCTCCTGTTACTGGCTGTTCACACAGAGGCAGCAATGCCCTGCTAAAGATTTCTGTAAATGTTATACTCAACATGCCCCTAGTAATTACTTGGGGGTTACGTGATATTTCAAATGTATATTAGCTGTTCAAATCCACATTGGTTTTAAATTAATTTATGTGTCTTTGCGTTTTAAGCTTATTGTTCCGTCATGTTATTATGCTGGAGATCAACTTGCATAGCACTTAGTAGTTTGCACCAGTGTGTATGATGCGAAGGAATGACTTATGTATCTGACCCTCTCTCGCTACAAGACTCTCCCTTTCGCAGGAACGGACAAGACAGAGCCTCTCCCTCAGAGGGTAGTACCATGGCCCCTAGCAAGCCCAAAGCCAAGAAGCAATGGAGGCATTATTCAGAAGGTAGGAGTGCAATGTGTTCAGCTCTGTGTAGTTTCATCTTGCTCATCTCTAGTCGGGCATTGGAGAATGTCAACACTGAGAGAGGCTCCAAAAACATTAACAAGAAACTGGGCCTTCTCGGTAGTTGCCCCGCATCTGCCCCCCAAGATATATGATTGGCCTCCATACTCAGAATCTTCAAAAGCCAATTAAAAAACTGGCTCTTTAGGATAGCTTTTCAGAACCTTTATTACTCTAATGCCCGAAAAGTTCTTCTCTGCCTCTTGTTATGTATAACCTGGTATTAATATATTTTTCACAGTATAATCTTACTGAGTGAATACGGAAATTGACTACACATATTTCATTTTTATGGTTCTGTTTAATTTAAAGTTGATCAATTTGCACTTTATTTGTTATTGTTTGTTGTTTATAACTTCTATTTTATTGTATTGTACAATGCAGAGTAGCCCTTTGGCTAGATGAGTGCAATAAAAATCAAATAAACAGACAGACAAACAGACATATTTCCTGGATAGCTTCAGGCTACCAGAAAAAAGGCAATTCTAACCCCCACAAAGCTGGGGATCTTTTGTTAGCTAATAACAAATTGCATAACAAAACTTCAATTTTTCATTTTCAATTATTCACCAAATTCCATAGATCAGCAATGAATATTTGTAGTGTCAAAATCCTTACCAAAATATAACATTTAAAATACTATGCAAGAGAAACATACATATCCTGCTACATAAGAAAAATATCTCATAAATTAATGTGTATTTAAATTGTAAAACAAATACATTAACAAAATGCATTTTTCACGTACATTTCAACATTAGTACAGCGATACATTGCATTTCAAATGACTTGAACTACGAAGGGATAGCCACTGGTTGCCAAGCTGTCAAAATCACCTGGACAACCAGGTGATTTTGACAGCTCCTCAGCCAAGGTGCTCTTTCCTTCTAATTCATGGTGCTTTTTCCTTCATTGTGCCTGGAAAGCAGGCAGGCAGCGGGGCTCCGAAGGCATGGACCCCCACCCTGCCTGCTTTTGGAAGCACAACGAAGGAAAAACCACCACTTCCCTCCTTTGCTGCATGGGGGGGGGAACCCTCAATCAACCAGCAGCTGAAGGCTGATCTGCAGCCCAACAGTCAGCTGATTTGATCAGTTCCAAGCTATCAAAATCAGCTGGCTGTCGGGCAGAGAGGAGCAGCCTTCCACTGCCAGTTGATTGAGGGGGTTTACACGAAACCCAGCAATGTGGGGAAGCTTTCCCCCCTGCTTTCCTGGGCTGGGGCAGCCCTGCTTTCCTCCTCTCCATGCCTGCTTTCCTTCCCAACCTCCCCACTTTTGCCCTCACTTGATTTCCTCCCCTGAATCCCCACTTTCGTCCCCACCTTCCTAACTTTCATCTCCACCGGCTTTCCTCTCCTGAATCCCCTTTTCTCCCCACCCTCCCCACTTTGGCCCTGCCCTGCATCTTTGCTTTCCTCCCCAATTTCACCCCCACCCACTTTCCTCTCCACCTTCCCCATATTAGTCATTAAGGAGAACTGGCTGGGTACTAACAGCAGCAGCATCCAGCTGATGTCCCATTCTCTCGACAAGACTGTCATGCTGAACACTTTGCTGATGTCTCAGAATACTACATTTAGGACATATCTGTGATCTAACAAGCCAATTTTCCACAAATACTTCTCTAAGGCAAAGTTGTCTGTAGTTTTCCAGATCTGCTTGTTCACTCCTTTTTTAAAAGAGAACATTTATTTGCCTCTTATTGAGCAACATGTCACCTGTTCTCCAAGGAGTCTCAGAAATCAGACAACAGTTCTGAAATACTTTTCAAAGCTCCTTCAGAACACCGGGATGTAACCAATCTGGCCATAGAAACATAAACTATCTTTTGTATCCAGGTGTTCCTTAATCACCTTCTTACCTATCCTGGGCAGCAAACCTTTGCTTATGTTGTTTGTTCCTCAAGGGGCTTTTAGCATTCATGACACATTTTGTACAGAAAGAGCATTGTGGCACCTTGCAGACAAATGTATTTCATTGAACACAAGCTTTCAAGGACAGCAAGCTCACTTCATGAAAATGAAGTAGCTAAGCTCATGCCAAATAACACTTGTTTTTAAGGTGCCACAAGGCTCTTTTGTTGTTTTTGCTACAACAGACTAAAACAGTCATTTTAACAGATTCAGGATTTTTGACTATACTCATCTGTGGCTCTATCAGCCTCTTCCAATAAACATCACTTTAAAGATCCACCTCTACTGAGCAGATTCCTGCACACTTAGTCTCTTTAGATCACTCCTGTTTTTCCTTTTCAGTGAAATAAACTACAAGTAAACCCCTAGTATTTCATTCTTCATGGTCTCTGGTCCATGTTGAGCACATTTCTTCAGAATGTTGATTCGTACAATCTTTCCCCTGTTTCTCTGAACTCTCTGGAAACTGAAAGTAACTGAGGTTTAAGCAGGGTGGATTTTAAAAAAAGATTTAAATCTTAAAGGTTTAAATTTTAAAAATCATTTTTTATTTAAACTGCTAAAAACTGATTTTTAAACATTCAAATCATTTTAATTATCCCCATCTTTTTTTTAAAAAATCATGAATTTTCTTTCAGTTACAGCACCTAAAGTGATATTTTTAAAAAGCTATAATGCCCTTTAAAATAGGAATGTTAAAATAAAATAGGCTCAATTTCATTGCACTGCTGCTGCTGGTTTATCATTCAAGAACCTCAGAGTAGTGCTAACGATGGCTTTCTCCATTACACCATCCTCTGTGTGGAAGATCATCCACCAGGAACCCAGTTGCCATTTTCCACATCCCTAGACTAGTCAACTTTTGTCATTTGAACTATTTTAATGAAATACTTTCTTATCACTATGCTCATGTTTTACTATTTTATTGTGTGTCGTGGCTCTTAACATTGTAGAACTATAAATCAATAAGAAATTTTTGAAATGGAAAGCATCACTTGCTTTTTTTTTTAACAGCTGGATGAGAATTCATCAAAAGCTTTAACTTTCATCTCCTGTGGCTTACATAGGGACAAGGGATTTTTATCTCTCCACATGCATTAATCAGATCATCTACAGAGAGATGTCTATGCTTCTATTTGCCTTATGAACATTGTTTAGGAAATTTTCATGGCCTTGGATTTTTATACTGGGGTGTGTGAATGAGCTGACTGCATGGCACTTTTTAATCTCGTTGTATTTTATACAATAACAATACATTCTTTTCTAGTCTATAATGCTTCCACTTCTATTCTCTTCAGTACTTCTGACTACAGCTCCCAGAGTTTATCAAGAACGCAAACTGTATAATTTATTCTGGAAATAAACTAATATTTTTCATAATCATACAAGTGTGAATATGTTCATCCATGATGATAATTATGCAGATGATGCTACAATGTCCTTGCAATTTCCCAAAGACTGTTAAATAATCAGCTAATCACCAGTATTTTATATTTTTTGCATTTCCCTCCTCTACATTCCCCATCAATGCACCCCATGCATCTGATGCAATACTGTATGTTTGTGTGTGAGTTTATGCCAAATGAAGCACGTTGGTTTTTGAAGGTGTCCCTACATTATGTTAGACACACAGGGTAGTGATTGATCATTAAATGGGTGGTGGTGGTGAAGGAATGAATGAATATTGAAGAAATTTATAGTGTAATTAAATGACAGAAGAGTTACCTAAGAGGTATGAACTGAGAACTAAAAGGCATGTGATGCTACTTAGTGTTCTCCAGAGTTGTGTGAAATGATTTAGACAGTTCTCTGGAAGTTGAGTCATGGCTACTGGACTTCTTTTTTTTGAGAGAGAGAGATAGAAACGTTTCGCTGCTCATCCAAACAGCTTCTCTCTCAAAAAAAAAGAAGTCCAGTAGCCATGACTCAACTTCCAGATAAACTCTCCTGGATGACTGAGAATCTTCACAGATTTAGACGGTTGTGTATCAGAAAATGCTTGACAGACTCATTAATAGGAAGGCAGGTTTCACTTCTTCAACTAAAAGTAGAACCGAGGTTTGGTGGGCCTCAAAAGAATGCTGATAAAACCCACAATGAAGACTGCTCAGAACCCCAAGTTTACCCCCCCCCCAAAAAAAAGACAGAATCTACTCAAGGATGGTGAAAAACCCTACCAATTCTGAGTGATGTGACTTCAGGACATGCTGCTGTGGGTGGAACTCCCCAGTCGGAATAACTGAAGCTTCAACACTAATCATGATCACTGGCACTGGCACACAAGGGAGAACTATTAGAACTTAGAAGTCACAGTTGATGAAACACAAGCAATGGAACACTATGGAAGCTTTCTCATCTCTAGCTCCATTTATTTCATTTTCTAAACAAAGCACATACTTTCTGATCCACAAAATGACTTACTAATTTTACAGAGTGCCAATGAAATAGCAACTCATTCTGATGGCTGGTTAAAAGCAGTGTTGGGTAATCTCCAAAATTCTTGTCCAGTTTGGATACAAGCCCTCAGATTATGGCTAGCTGTCTCTCTGAGCCACAGCACCCTTGTAAAGCTCAGCAACTTGGTCTCCCACATGTACCTGCCTGCCTCCTGATCAGCATCTGTCAATCACCTCAGGAATATAATGTAGGGAGCCTACAGACTACAAAAGTATAACTGTCCACGAAACCAGGTTCATTACCATCAGTGGCCTACAGGAGAAATAAGGAAACTCCATGTCAGGGCTGTCCAACTTTGAACTGCCCACGGTCTACCTGGAGCTCCCGAACGTCCCCCGCAGTTGACTCTTGATGCTCCCGAACACCCCTGCAGTCTACTTTCAGAAGCACGCATGTGCACACACTTCACCGGTGTTCCAGATTAGCCCTACAGAGGAGCTGAGCGAGGGGATGGGGTGTCGCGGCGGCAGTTAAGGAAACAAATCCAGACCAAATGTCCGGGTGGGCCAATTCCACCCCCCCCCCCCGAACACAATGCTGCTGGCGGCGCATCAGGAGGCCGGCGGAAACCTAGTGGGCTACTTCAAATGGCCCAGCAGGCTACCGCTTGCCCGCAGCTGATGTGTTGAGCAGGCCTGCTCTATCTGAACTATTTTTTAGTCACAAGCAGCACCTCTAGAGAGATGCTGTGTTAGCATCCTGCAGCAAAACCAACAGTCTTGTGCCATTTTAAAGATTAACAAGTATTGTTTGGAATAAGTTTTCACGGATAAACAACCCACCTCTTAGATGCAAGTAATGTAGACTCAGCACACAGAGGCTGTGCAAAGAAAAACTATCTACCCACTGAGGCTGCACTGGACTGAAGCCCATGAGAATTTACTTCAAATAGAACTCACTATTTTTTAAAGCGTCACAAACCTCTGTTGATCTTCCTTGTGTCTACTTGGTTTAGTGACATGTTTATAATTGCTGGATAGCTCAGTCATTTAGGTATCTGGCCATGAAGCCAGAGGTCGGGAGTTTGATTCCTCACTGTGACTCCGTGAAAAGACCAGCACTCAAGGATCCATCGGGTCCCTTCCACCTATGCAGTTCTAAGACTATGATTATTATTTATTATAATTGAACTTCCTCAATCACTTTGAAGAGGTCATCTGTGTTAATCTGTGGTAGCAAAATTTTAGAAAAGGCCTATGGCATCTTGAAGATTATTATGTTTTATTTAGGACAAGCATTTCTGAAACACAACCCGCTTCTTCAGGTGCAACAAGTCATTTTATATACCAGAGGAACGAATAATCTCCACAGCTGTATTGATAGTTATAGGATATAACTAATGATAGAAGCCTATATAAATTAGTTTAACATCACAGTCACAAATCAATCTATTATGTGCTGACATCCATTTGGAAACTCACTTTAAAAATCGTAATCATAACAAAACAGTGATAAAAATAGTCTTTTAAAGTTGCACAATTTTGAACCACAAATCATTCAGATACCTGAGATACAGCTAAATAGTAATGCTACTGAACAATTCATTTGTCATTGGCAGATGAGAGAGAATAGCAGTCAAGATGGACAACTAAAACGTAGCCTCTAAATAAACTTGCAAATTCTTTCATATGCAATAAATTCTGATACTACAAAATACTTAGGAGAAAACCCTGGCTTTGTAGCATACTCTTTAACAGCTGTATTTCAATGCATCTTTCAAATTTTGATATTTTCAACTCAGATCAGAAAGTACCTTGATGATGTGATGCCAACAAAAGTCTATGAACATTTGCTTTCACTTGATTGGACAAAGCTACTGCATTAGGCATATTCAGTAAAGTGAAGCATTTCAGTAAGTATATCATATTTTGTTTTCTACAAAGTGATTAGTTCTTATCACCTCATCTTGCATTATTCACATCCATATACTGTCATCTGTGTTTTGTTTTTTAAATGCATGCATGTAAAGATTGTGTGAAAATGTTATCTCACATTAACTTAACAGAGTTAAGCATATGAGCTATTACATAATAAACATTGCCTTAATAAATTATACTTATATATTCAAAAAGCTGTGCATTAAGTTATTAGAAGTATATTTTAAACTACATCAAAATCAAAATCTTACATTAAGTATATGGCATACATTTTAAGAAGTGAACCTGACAGTTCTTGGAATGATCAAGCAAGGAAAAAAAATTAAAAAGTACCACAACAAACAAAACACCGTTTTAAGTTTGAACTAAATGGACAAGCTACAAAAGTCTCACGAAAAGATATTGCCAGTTTGTTTTTCAATAAACAATTATCACAAAACAGAAAGAAAACAATGAAGCAATGTATATTACTAGCAAGCAAATGGTCTTGTTTTCTATTTTATGCCAAGAAACCCTGACCTGTGCAGCCAAGTACCTGTGGCTCTTTCCTTTTTAGATGCCCAGGAGTCCTATGCCTCAAACTACCAGCTCTCCTTTTCCTAATTTCTGCAAACCCAAATTGATGCTACAGGTATCTTTCCAGAACTACAAGATTTTAAAAATGTATTGATACGTTGCAGCTTTGCCATTTCGATCATATGCACCCACCACGAGGTCCTCCACCTGTTCCCCCCCCCCAAGAGTCCCTTCCTTATATCAGCCGCATCACCTCGATGTTTTTGTTTGCCTGCCTGCAAAAGCCATCCCAACCTTCCGTGGTGGGGCTTCCAGCATCGCCCGTCCGCCGCCTTTCCCTCACTCCTGCTAGGCGCGACTGTAAACATCCCTGAGCCGAATAAAAAGCCTGTTTTCCTCCCCACCATCACCCACTTGCAAGGGGGTGGGGGGAAAGCACATCTCAGTAGCCAGATCTGGGGGTGGGGGATCCCTTCGGAGCGAGGAGGGGGCACGGATCCTCCTCCTCTGCCTTCCCTCCCGCCCACCCCATACTTTCCACGCCGAGCGCGCCCATACCTGGGGTGCTGCTGTAGGTGCTGTGGCTCCGGAAGCTGCTCTCGGTGCAATAGCTGGCATCGTCCTCGTCCTCCATCCCTTCGGGGTAATCGGAGTCGCCATCGTCCTCCTCCTCCTCCACCACCTCCTCTTCTTCCTCCTCCATGGCCACCACCGGGTCGTCGTCGGAATCCGGCTTCTTCTCTCCCCGGTTCCTCCGACCTCCTTCCTCCTCCTCCTCGTCGGACCCCGCGCTCTCTTCCTCTTCTTCTTCTTCTTCCTCCTCCTCTTCTTCCTCGCTCTCATGATCGTCGTACACCACTTTGCTGCTGCTCCTCCTGGAAGAAGAACCACCACCACCGCCACCGCCAGCCGCCGCCGCCCCAGCTCGGGCGCCTTGGCTGCTGCTGCTGCTTCGGCTGCCGCCTCCTCCTCCTCCTCCTCCTCCGCTTCCCCCCGCCGCCGCCCGGCCTCGGCCACCCCGGCCGCTATTGCCTCCCCCACCAGGGGTGCTAGTAGTGCTGCTGCTGCTGCCATTGCCGACGACGCCTCCCTTCCTCCGGCCGCCCCCTCTGGGGGTGGTGGCGGCGGCGGCGGCGATGGAGGGCGAAGCGGAGGAGGAGGAGGCCTGGGCAGCCCCGACCCCTCTCGGCCTGGGCCCTCCAGCCGCTGCTGCTGCTGCTGCTGCTGCCTGGGCCGAGGCCGCCCACCGGCCCCGGCTGCTGCCTCGGAGCCGGGACCTCAGTCCCCCGATGGGGCCCGGCGGGGCGGGGGGAGCCGGGGTGGTGGGGGCCCGAGCGGGGCTCGCCGCCGCCGCCGCCGGCTGCTGGTGCTTGGGCGGCCTGCCTCGCCGGCCCCGCATCGCTGGGCGCTGGCTGGCTAGGAGTGGGAGGGGGGGGAGAGAGGCTAGCGAGGGCCACTGGGGTTCCGGGCGGCGGGCGGCTGGCTGGCTGCCGGGGAGCTCCTCCTCCTCCTCCTCCTCCCCCGGCGGCAAGAGCGGCGGTGGGCCAGGGAGGGGGCGCCGACGAGCAGCTGCGACTCAGGGCCGAAGAAGGGACTCAGTTCGGATCGCCGGCGTCCCGCTCTGGATCGCCACCGGCCGCCATCTTGTTTCTTCCTCTCTGCCTCGGATCGCTCCGCTCTGACTGGGGGAAAGCGGCGGCGGCAGGCAGGCCCTGAGCGCCTCACGTGACCCAGGCGGCGGCTGCGGCGGCGAGCCGAGCGGCCGACAGGGGGCGCCGGAGGGTAGCGCTGGTGCCGCCGCCGAGGCGCCTGGGCCGCCCGTGGCCGATGTGTGTCAGACGCCCTGCGCGAGCGCTCCTTCCTCCCCGAAGGAAGCATCCCACACTCCCGAGCCTCAGACACCTGTTACCTCGACGCCACGAACCCCAAACCCTTCTCTTCTCCGCTCCCCAAGAGTGCCCCAGCCCTGTTTTTTTTTTTGCAACCTCACTCCTGGGCCTTATCCAGTGCTTTCTGGGGCGGAACCTTAAGTTATTTACGCCTTTGCATGCCACGAAGTGGCTAGAAATGTAGGTGTTTGTATTAAGCGGCCCCCTTTTGTTTTCCTTTTGGGGCTTGGAAATGGCTTGCGCGGAAGAGCCAAGCTGCTTCCTCAACGGCCACCTTGGAATTTTTATTCGGTAAAAAAGTCGTTTTTACCGAATAAAGCTCGGGTTTCTTTGCAAAAACAGCCGCGCGCCAAGTCAGTGCGAGCGCTTCCTGGGTTTGGTGTTGGGGTGGGGGTGGAGAGAGAGAAGAAGAGACGACGTAGCAGCCGGAAGACGAACTGCTATATTTTATATAATCCTGTGTGGATTAAGTCCACCTCCTCAGAAGGAAGCTGGTTTTCTGGGAAAGATCTTTCTCTCTCTGCCACTTGAGTCCACGATTGCCCGCCCTTTACCCCCCCCCCCCGCGGTGCTCGGTCAGTGCCGCAGGCAGGACCCCCAAAGTCATCTCGGTGGGACGATCAAGGGTCTTCTGTCTCTCCCTCCCTCCCTGCCTCCCTCAGCTGCTGTGCGCTTCCACCAGGGACCTCCTGCTTCCCCCCCCCCACTGACCCTGCTCGCCCCCGGATTATCCATCTGTGACCTTTTGGCATGCTAATAGTAACTACTAGAGATGCCCGCCCTTTCTGCTAATCTCCCGTTTTCCCCATCCACCATGTTACTATACAATACATTGTATAGCAGCAGAATACCTGTACAGACATAAAGGCCTTTTCTCCGAAGAAAGGAAGCTGGTGTCGTTTTTAATTATACAACACAGTCTAATAATAATAATAATAATAATAGGCCGTGGTGGCTCAGCAGGTTCAAATCCCAGGTGCTGTGCAGTGGAGTGAGCTTCCGCTGTTAACCCCAGCTCCTGCCAACCTAACAGTTCGGAAGCATGTAAAAGTGAGTTGATAAATAGGTACCGCCATAAAAAGCAGGAAGGTAAACATTGTGCCATGCAGCCATGCAGACCACATGGCTGCAGACTTGCACAACACTGGCTCTTGGGCTTGAAAATGAAGATAAGCACCGCCCCTAGAGTCGGACAGGACTAGCACATGTGTGGGGAGAACATTTATCTTTACAGTCTAAAAGGTAGCTTTCTCATCAGACAGCTTGGAATGGCTCCTGTGTGATAGTCTGAGAAACATCTTTCCTAAGTGTTTATACATAATATTTTTACAGTTTGCTTCCTGATTCACTGGGGTGACTTAAAATGTATTCGATTTTAGGAATATGTTTAATTTTTGCATTTCATGAAAATGCATTCACAGGACCCTTGGATTCTATCTGACCCCCCTCCAGTGTCTTTGGCATGCTTTAACATTATAACACAGCAATGGTGGGTACATTGTGTGTATGTGTTGTGTCGTTACAGTTGTGGCCGACTCTTCATGACTCCATGTCCATGGAGTTTTCTTGGCAGGAATACTGGAGTGGCTTGCCAGTTCCTACTCCAGGCGCCTACAGCACCTGGTATTCCCTGGTGGTCGCCCATCCAAGTACTAACCAGGGCTGACCCTGCTTAGCTTCCGAAACCAAGCAAGATCGGATCTGCTTAGGGCATCTAGGCAGCTGCAGTGGGTACATTAATGGTCAACAAAAACTAAATTGTCCTCCCGCCTCCAGTCAGGGCAACAACAGAAAAGTAACTGTTCGGTTTTGTAAAACTGTATCAGTTCCATAGAGTGATGGAGTCAATATTTAAGACACTCTCAGTAGCTTCCAACTCAGAAGCACAGTCTGTAAACTGAAGATGGGTTTTCTTGCAGATTCCATGCAAAGTACAATAGGTGGAATGGTTAGGGGAGCAGTCTTCTGGTGGTTTCTGGATTAAAAAATTAGAGACAAAATGATGGGGGAGGGGAAGCATCCACCCATAATGTTCCCTCTGCCAGACCTGGAGTTCTGGCAAATACCCAACCCAGCTCCACTGTCTAGTGCACCTTGCCTACTTATTACCTCATGGCATTAGAAATCTGACCCACAGATGTAAACAACCCACTTCAGCGTAGCTTCCAGCTTGGTTATGGGATGGGGGTGGCTTTGATTGCCTTGGTAGATGCACTACACAGCGGGACATGCCAGTACCATCAACCATGGTATTCTCTCTAGAATGGATTTGGAGGGATGTTTTAAGGTTCTTCCATGGAGAGCTGAGCTCAAAAGCTGATGCTGGGAGAATCCCGTTTGGGGGGGGGGGTGTCCACCAGGATTCCATTTTTGTTCCCCATACTATTTAACATCTACATACATGAAACAATTTGAAGTTTTGCACACAGGTGATGATGACACATCATGGCTCAAGCTTCGAAGGAGGGGGTGCTTAATGGAAGGAATCAGTCAGTGTCTTTGGCATGCTTTACCATTATAGGGTTAATTGATAGCTTCCCCTGAGCATGCCGATCCACAGTCCTTCAATTAAATTCCCCCAACAGCCCCTTTGGAGCTCAATAACTCAGTTCCCTGTACCCCAAACCTCTCCAAATTGGGGGTACTTCAAGAGGAGAGCTTGAGGAAGCCCCACTGTAATTTCCACACTGCTAGCTGCCTGGGAACACTATTTTCAACCACATAACATTGCAATTCTAAATGTTTTTTTTTCCGGGGCACCCGCTTTGAAGTTGAATAACTCGCCCCTCTGGACCCCAAGTATCTCCAAAATTTGAGGGCTTAGAGAACCCAAGGAAGGATCACACCAAATTTGGTGTCTCTAGGACCCAGGGGGGCATTTTACAGAGAAACGAATCAGTTCGTTTTAAACTTAAAAAACTGCCAGTGTGTTTCATTACTAACAAAATGCTGCTTCCTCGTTTTGTTTCGTTACATAATGAACTGACGAATCAGCATTTTGTTTTTCATTTGGTGCCCATCCCTAGATTAGACACATCTCAAAAATGCTTTTATGGTCATAATAGGTGGAAGCACCATAAGTGGAGAGCACTTGACATAACCAGCAAGAAAAATCAAAGAACATCTATCTAGCATTAAACACATTAGTCAATACTTCAGAAAACTGCTTTGCAATCCAGCATCTGGTCAACAAGGTCTAGATCCAGAATGGGCAATGACAACTAAACTTGTCTTTAATGGTTATATTAAGTGGCTGCACTTTCTTCCCTGTGTGTTGGGTTATTTGAATAACATTCAGTGCTAACATAAAACTAGCTAATAGTGAAATGCAATTTGTTTAAATCACATGCACTTGGCCCAGAGTAACTATTTGCTAGATGGACAGTATAAAAGCTCAGCAAATAAATAAATAAATAAATCTCACTATGAAGTTACTACAATGAGGATGATGTCACTGAGCCTAAAAGACATTTGAATTCTGAAGTTGGTATTCATGCTTTTAGTGTGTGAATGGACAACTACGGTGCTCTCTGGTTACTAAACTCCCAACATCCAGCTGCCCTAAGTAATATAGCCAATAATGAAGAGATAAATGAGCTGTAGTTTAGCATATAAAGCAGCCATTCTCAATAGGAGCCATATGGCCTCTCGCAGGGAGGGGTGATGGCACATTTGAAGAAAAAATATACTGGAAATAATGTATTTTCGAAGGCTTTCACGCTGGGATCTGATAGCTGTTGTGAGTTATTTGGGTTGTTTGGCCGTTCCCTGAGCTCCTTGCCCTCTGAAGATGCCAGTCACAGAGTCTGGCGAAACGTCAGGAAGAAAAACTTCCAGAACACGGCCAAGCAGCCCAAAAAACTCACAACAGCTATAATGGAAACAATTCTCCACACACAAACTTATAAGGTTTGCTATGCAACTTATATTATCCTGATTCAGCCTATATTTATTTCATATTGCATTTATGCCTATGATGCAAAGAGAGAGAGAGAGAGAGAGAGAGAGAGAGAGAGAGAGAGAGAGAGAGGAGAGAGAGAATGACTGATCTCAAGTTGTCAAACTCTGTTTCAAGTTCTGGTGTGTGTGTGTGTGTGAAAAAAAAAAGGCAATTCTCTAAATCTGCATGGTTTTGGGACATTTTGTTTCTTTTCAGCATGTGAAGATAACTGAGACTCCTTCATGGTAAACTAAATTTCAAAAATCAAGAAATCAAAGCCAGTCTTCAGTTTCCAAGAAAAGAGCTGTGTTGTTAATGATAGGAGCTTTTTTGGGGGGGGGGAGGTCATAAATTCATAGAGGTACCATAGATACTACCTGACTGCAGATAATAGTAACATAGGGAGCCATTTAGGAGATCCTGACTAAAATCTTATTCTTCTGCATAGTGAACTTCAGCTAAAGTAGGCCCAGTGAATCAGTGGGGATTTGGTGAGACAATTCCTCCATAAATTTCTTTAATCCAGTGGGGCTACTCTAACGCAACCTACTATGTTAACCAACAGGATTTCAGGCAATGAACAAGTATTTTGGCATGCAGAACAGTATTTAGGCTCTCTGGCTCTTGAGAGGCTTCCACATTCACATTCTATGGCTATTTTGGGATATGCTCCCTTCACCCATGATCAGGATTTTTCCAGTGGCTTCAACCCCAGTCTAAGGTCTGTTTGCTCCATCTCCTCTTATCTTAAGGCAGACTGCTAAGAGCATCCAGAAAAAAGCACATCTTTTAGTAAGGAAAACATCTGTTGCATCTTCCGTATTAATGTCAAAGTCCCTAGCAAAAGATCACTCTAGCAGAACGTACGCTGTTCCATTGGGATCCCAAAAGCAAGATGGCAGGGCAGAGGAGGAAAGCAAAATGGCACAGTAGTAACTCTTGCCATGTAAGGAAAGGCTTTTTGCTATAGCCAGTGCCCTCTTGCTTGGCTTCAGCCAAAACTGACCCATCATTGCTGCTGCTGGTGGGGAGTCACTGCTCCACCATGGCTTTTACTGCTGCTTGTCTATAGGTGGTGGTCTCTGTCACATCCCTGCTGATGGCAGCCCCATCATAGAGGGTATTGAGCCCCACCTAGAGGCATGGTGCATACACAGACAATACATTTAATTTCTATTAAGGAGAGGGTGGAGTAAACACAAGAGTTATTAGGGCAGGCATGTCCAAACTTCGGCCCTCCTGATGTTTTTGACCACAACTCCCAGAATTCTAAGCTTAGACTGCCAGTGACAAAGGACTGTGGGAGTTGTAGTCCAAAACATCTGGTGGGCCGAAGTTTGGACATGCCTGTATTAGGGTATATCCTTGATGTGTAATCAGTGGCCTGATGAGGCAGACAATCAAGACAACAGCTATAGCAAGTTCTTCAAACCCTACATGAATACCAATGGGATTCTGGCTCCAATGCAGCTCTTTATACTGCATGTGCATGCAAGAACAACACGTCATTTCATCTGTTCCAGTATATCCGACTACATGAACTGAAACCTTAGCGTCCATTTCTTCCTGCAAAAAAAGGACAGTTTTTTTCACAAAATTCCAATGAGAAGTCATTATTCCACCCACCACCAGCTTCTAAAGCTGACCTCTTTCAAGATGAGGAAAGTACATCATTTGTAAGAAATATCAAGAACTTTAAGAAGTTTCTCTTTGTTCAGTTTGATTATTAGGACAGTAATAACTTTCGGCAGGGAAGATGATAAACACCTCTTCAGAGATCTGAAATGTTTCTATGCAATACAGACAGGCATGTTTCCAATAGCATTATGCATCCCTGAAGGTCTCCTTGATCAGACACATTTAATCACTCATAACTCTTTCAGTTCAAGGAGCAATCAAAGCTTTCATGGCTGAGAGTACAATGACACTTGAAATGTGGAGTAAGGCCTCTAGAAGGCCACAATCTGCAAATTCTGTAAGATTAAAATCGGGCACTAACTAGTGTGATGATCTCACAATGTTATTTTTGGAAGAGGTAGCTGTGTTAGTCTATGATAGCATATCATGCCTAAAAGAAGATAAAAGCAGTGGACTTGTCCACGAAAGGTCACATTTAAATATAGCAGGTCTTCTTTAAGGTGCCAAAACATGTTTGTCTTTTGTCTTTTTCTTTTGTTTTTGATCTGATATGTTAACACTATTATGAAGCTACTGCTGTCAATCTAAATGGGTTTTTCTTTTTCTATTTGTAAAATAAATCTTGACATTTTCTGATTCAGACACGAACAACGCTTTCCCAAACATGTTGTAAAATATCTATCAATTATCTGGATACTTTCAAATAAAACTGCATTCTAAGGACTGGTGTTTCCATAGGCCAGTGATGGCGAACCTATGGCACAGGTGCCAAAGGTGGCACTCGGAGCCCTTTCTGTGGGCACCCGACATCGCCCCTTCATAGCCACCTGTATAAAGGTTCAATTACTGTATTGACACTTTGCAAAAAAAATAAGTGGGTTTTGAATTGCAGTATGGGCACTTGGTCTCTAAAAGGTTTGCCATCACTGCCATAGGCTCTGAAAAAAAAATGAGCACCCTGAGGTCTTTGACAACTTGCTGGACTCCAAACTCCCAGCAGTCCAAGGCAACCTTATCAATGGTGAAGGACGACTAGGAATTCTAGTGCAACAACTGCTGAAGGACCCCCAGTGGTTAATTTTTGCTATAACTGGTCCTCATTGTGAGAACTGCCAACTACTAAATAAGCATTTGCGCTGAATGTCTCGTTCTCATTGTTAATTACTAGCACAAAAATAAATGAATTTTAAAAACCCACAATGGATTTAAAACAGAAATAATTTTATGTCAAGTGTGCCAAGTTTAAACAAGTTTTAGAACTTCAATAGAATATAAGCCCACATCTTCTGGGCGCTGGATTCTCTGTAAATGTTTCAGGCTTCCTTCAATTTTGTTGAGTTCAGAGTAAAACCGTACCTGGGGAGGGGAAAAAAAAGAGAAAGTAAAAAACAACAACAACTGGGCTGCAAGTAAATATGAACTTGAACAAATACCCATTTGTGAAAACGAAAGCTATCTGCTATCAAACTACAAATGCCATGCAGTTTTCTGGAGGTAAGATGGATTTAGTAACACATCTACATCACGAGTGAACAGAACTGGTCCAAATGTATTCCTCAGGCCATTATCAGCCATCGGCTATGCTCGGAAAAACAAACCAAGTAAAACTGGTTGTTTTGCATGGGGTGGTGGAAAAGGGTCATCACTCCACAACCCAGAGCCCCCCCCCCACCAAACAGTAAATATCAAAGTTAAAAGTGCACAACTAATACATTTTCGCCTTTCACACCCGGTAGCATCCCATAAGGTACTGGAACTAAATCTATTCCTAGTGCAGCAAAGTTACCCATCCCAATCTATAGTGACAAAGATAAGTCCATGGGTATACTATCAAAAGAACTGGAAACTTACTTGGGCTCTAACGAACTTGTGCAGTTTGGAAAGCAATCCTCTTGCTTCTGGCAACATCACAACAACTGTGAAGTGAGCATCTAGCAGAAGGCACATCCAATCCATGATCTGAAATTAAGTCAGTGCCACATAACTACAAGCTCCATTAAAGTTGACAAAGTGACATGGCAATGCTGAGAACATTTTTACATGCAAATTGGTCACAATATTGTAGCAAGATAGAATTTTACTAAATGTGTGGCTAAGAATCCAGGCTTACATTTGCAGTAATAATATTTTACAGAAGGTAACTTTTTATAACCCATTGTTCAAATTTCATTTTGCAATCATACCTATTATTTGGGGAACTTAAAAAGTCATTTGTTTCCTTTACCTGAAAGGCCATACAAAATGAACTTTGAATTCTTGGAACAATACCTAAACTTCACCCCCAGAGAGGGGAGGAAATGTACCTCATAATAATTTGTAAGCTGCTTACAGTTTCTGGAGTATTTTATAATCAATGTTTCCACTGTAGCTACACTAAATCATGGGAAGTTAAATAGTATATACACACAAATGATCTACTGATGCAAGCACACATTAGGAATTACAGTTCTTGCCAGAGCAATATATATTTGGCATTTTAAAGTGTAGCTCATTTATTGCTCCATTATAATGTTGGCATATTGAAAATAAATTGAAACTTCTGACATAATCTCACCAATCATTCTACAAATGTATTAGTGTGCAAGGTAGGCCTAGTTAAAAGCAATCATATAAACCAACTGCTTATAGATGCAATCAGTCTAAAATAATAAAGAACTCCTACATGCAACAATTTCCTTATTTCGTTTTTTAAACGGTTTCCTTTTATATCAACATAACACATCCATAACACAATCCATGCTAAAATAAAACAAAAAGTCTAGTTCAGGAAGGAGGTGTGGTATGGACTATAGATTTTGCAAATTCTTTATGATTACAATTTACAAAAATAAAAAGGGGAAGTATCTAACAATGCTATTTTGTTCACAGATGTTAAAATGTTTCCCAGAACCAAGATGATTAAAACAATGCTTTCTTCCCTAAACTAATAAACTGACAAGTACAGTAGTCCCCCACCACACTGCACTCCATATATTGTGGTCCCAGTACATTAATGTGTATTTACCAGGACCCACAGGTGCAGGTGGGTGGCTCTGGGGCTGGGGCAAGCTCCAGAGGCCCCACGCATGAAAGTCTGAAAGTCACTTCTGGTCACCAGAAGCCACTTCTGGGCCCTGTACAGGCTCTGGAGGCCCAGTGCAAGCTCTGGAAGTCACTTGTAGTCCACCAGAAGCCACTTCTAACCTCTGTACAGGCTGGGGAAGACTGCCAGAGGCCTATTCTGAGCAGCGCCAGGCCTGGGGTGAGTACAGGAGACCCCACACAGGCCTGCCGGTCCCAGCCCGACCTGCAAATAAAGGCATCCGCATATTGCAGATTTTATCACAGGTGGGTCAGAAACCTCACCCTCATGATAAATGGAGGAATACTGTACCCCCTCATTTGTTAATGCTAACAAAACGACAATATTTATCTTGTAAACATGAGCGTGTTCTATACTTCCATTTTTGCTATTTGGGACATTAAATCTTGTGATGACGTATATATAACACAGAAAAGCCAGCCAGTGTGTTCAGAGGGCTGTCCTTATTCATTTTATGAAATAAATGGAATTGGAATTTGAGGAACCCAAATGCAGGCATCACTTCTCTTGAGTGGAAAGAAGAACCCTTGAACCAAAGACTGCCATGGTCCCACCACTAAAATAAATGGCTATTTTTCACGTTCCACTTCACCTGGTTAATGGTCACACAAGACATTTCAGGAGGGTCTGCAGCAGTCTTTTCACTGTATTTCACATACAGGTATTGCAGATACTGAAGGAATAACTAGAAAGATTCAAAAACAACAACTTTTAAGTAAAATGAGGTGCTTGAGATCCGTTTTTCAAAACTGGTCAAATTCCTGTTGCACAACTACATGTGTATAACTCAAGGCTGTGCACAATGGCTGAGGTAGAAGTGTGATTCCCCTCAGCGCTCCCACTGGCACACTGCAAATCAGTTGTGCTGGGGACACATGACAGACAGTGCAAGTGCATGGCATACATACACTTTATATACAACAATCTTTTATTGCAGTGCATAATGCCTGGCAAATTTAAGGCAGCGTAACTATGTTGCATCAGCCCAAACAGCATACTGGCCAACAGATACATATTTGCAAACAAATGTTCAGCCACTTTAAAAGTAATTATTTGTTTCTCACTTCCCTCAGTTCAGAGATTCCCCCCCCCCAAAAAAAATCATTACACCATGTTGACTGTGTTCGAGGAAGAAACATGGAAATAACAACCCCTCTTGCTGCACCGACATAAGATTCAAATGTGATCACATCTACATCTGGCCTACATTACCCTGCAAAGAAGTAAAACATTTGTCCTGAATCTAGTGCAATCAAGACCACATAGTAATTTTATTCCCCATTTCTTACATCTCCATAAGAGCCACGGAGCATCACTTTACCTTCATTACACAGACGTTAACAGCTAACACCCCTACCGAAATTTTAAAATTTACCACCAGTGGAGATGAAAGAGACTTTGTGGAACTAATGAGAGATGAAAGATTGTTCAGTGGATCATTTATCTGTTTTTCACACACATAAAAATTGATTCAGCCATGATACGGCCACGGTTGATAACATTATATGTGTTTTCTTTTATAGGACACTAATGCTAAAAAGTCACAAGATGGTCAAATGAATGCATGAAGAGCCATCCTACTTTAAACACACACACACACACACACACACACACAGTCTCCTAGAAAGAGAAGCCAATTACTTACAACGACCTGCTCAGCAGAGAGATCTTTCAAATGTGGCAAAAGATTTGTTTCACTGTACGCTGAACGAAGAATGGTGTTTCTTCACATGATTAAGATAATAATGTCAAGGATCAATATCTATTAAGATTGCTATCCTACCCAAAAAGGTTTCCCAACAGCAACATCTTTAAAATCAGTGCATTTTAATGGCTTTGTAAAACAAGTTTCTTTTCCCTTTGTAAACTGTAGCACCCCTTTCAGTCACATCAAGGACAGAAACACAGCAGTGATTTCTAAAGAGGAAAAGTGATTTTCATATTCCTCCTTATCCCTGTAGTTCCTCCGTATATTTTCACATAATGTTTTGAAGATTTCTCTAAGATTCTGAGCTGTTTCTTCCCAGGGCAATGGAAGGTGAGCAGGTTAAAAATCACACCTTGGGCTTATTCCTCTGGGGATGTCATATGAACCAGGTCCCATTTAGAAGAGCAGCGAGGTGAGTCCATGCCACCATATCCTACTTTTGTTCGCCAGATCTGTAGTGCTGCTTTCAGAGAAACAGCCTTTGCCGCTTTCATTACCAAGTTCTACAATGGTATAATCCAAGTCCCAAGAAACCTCCAGATCTTTGAAACATTTTATCAAGTTAAATCTTGATCAAAGAAGACACATATAATTTGAGAAAGAGCATGTCAAAGCCAATTTAGCAGCGAAGGGGAAATTAACTGAATATACATGACTTCCAGCTAGAGATGGGTACAAAGCCCACGGATGCCACGTAGGTGTATCCCAGTGGTTCTCAACCTGTGGGGCCCCAGATATTCCTGGATTGCAACACCCAGAAATCCTGGCCAACTCAGCTAGTGATGAAGACTTCTGGGAGTTGCAATCCAGGAACATCTGGGGACCCACAGGTTGAGAACCATTTGTCTATCCCTACTCCACTCTGGCCCAGCTTGGTCTGTCCAGCTTACCAGTCATTGCACACCATCAGGGTCCTTCTTCCCTGTTGCCCCCCCCCCCCAAATCTGAGCAGGAGCTCCAGCAGCCACAATCCCCATTTCACCTCCTCAACAGAGCGATCGGCTGCTGGTGAAGGGAGGGCCAAGTCTGCCAAGCTTCTGCCTGGATTGGAGCACTGCCAGGGAAGAAGTGCCCTGGCAGTGTGCAACAACTGTTAAGCGACCCAGCCGGTTCAGTGGGGAGGGGGATGTATCCGTGTGAAGTGCTGCATGTCCACTGCTACATGCAGGCATCAATCTATGTCCCAGGCATTCATACACTGGAAAAGAATGCAGCCACTTCCAAAGGTGGTTCAGCAGAAACAGGAAGCTCTTTATTGACAGCTTCTGCCTAGTTTTGATCAATGGGAAATTTCTGCCTCCTCAAGAATTTCACCAGATGTATACAGCTTAATTTAAGGATCTAGCCTTTGGTTTGACAATTAGGTTACAGGGAAGGTGAAAGTACATCTAAAAGCTTGTGTAGTTCATAATTCGCATGGACAGTTTCTTCCAACCATTTTCGTCAAGTAAAAAAGGATACAATAAAGTTGCCTTCTGTGGCCCCACAGGGCATCTTTCACTTGTGTCTGTCACATGAGATTTCAGAGCTAATTGTGTGTTCTGAACCCCCTCCAAGGGTTCGGAACTGAAGCCATTTTGTATAACTTTAGATTTTTTCTCCACTGTAGTGTTGTTTTCAATATGAACACAACCTGCCATAGAATCCAAGTTCACATTCATTGTTTCAAGACGGTCATCGCCAATGCTACCAGAGAGAGAGAGAGAGAGAGAGAGAGAGAGAGAGAGAGAGAGAGAGAACACAAAACAAACGTACATTTAAACAAAACTTAATTGGGAAAATGATATGAAATTGTGTGTGTGCATACATGACTCTCCTAGCCTCTATTAAAAAGTTCTTACATGTAACTTATGTCGAGAAACTTTCCCTTATAAGCAAAATTAGTGATTGCTGGACAAGTGAGAGGATGCAAATAACCGTATTGCCATAGACATACTCACCCTTATTTCATTTATGCTTTTTCCTAATCCTAAGAAGAATCTGCAATTTGAGTTTTATGAAATAGGAAACCAGTGGAAATGCATAAAATATTGAGTGGACAGCAAGTTCATGGGTTTCTTCAATGAAGTCTCAAGAGATATTATCTGTTAGCTGTACTATTACCTGCTGTGAATAGCCACTGCACATACAAGTAAGTTAGACAAAAGCACATAGAATTTCCACTACCTGTGGTCTACAACCTGTGGCCATGTAGTGGCGTCTCTAAATACCAATATGGCACAAAGTGGTTCCAAAATATTACTTTGGAGTAGCTCACTAGCTCTTCTAAATCAAAAGTGTTGGAAGATCAAAAGTGGTGGAAGGAGGATGAGTGCATAGAATTGCTTTTATACTCACCTCAAGAAAACCTTCAAGCAAGCACAAATAATTGCTTCGGGGATGTCAGGAAACTGCTGCAGACACAGCTGTAACAAGTGTACATCTGTTTTCTCCAAGGCAACTTTCATCAAGTCTGGGCACAAACTAGGGCATAGGATAAGCAGTTAATCCCTGGTGGGATTTAAGTAATTTGCTAGATATTAACTCTCCCTTAATAAACATTTTCTGATAGTTACCAGGAGTTAAGAAGTTCATGGAAGAGACTACATTCTGACAGCCACCCTCCACAAGATGTGTCCACTCTTCACGCTTTAGCAGAAAAGATGAGGCAAAATTTCTCACCTGTAAGAGAGGCCTTGTGTCTGGATCAGCTGCACCAGGCAATCACGAGGATAAAATGACAACTCTGCTTTACATCTCTTCACAAGAGCAGAGACCACATGTCCCACTGATACTTGGAAGTCTGGCATCTGAGTACTGGACAGAAACACTGACACTTTTTCTTCAATTATACTCTGGGGAGAATCCTAAAAAAAGAACAAATACGAAGCATCTTATCCTGAGGTTTCTTCCACTCACTATTCACAAGATTGTTACACTGTTTTTAACAGTACTGTCTTAAATCAAATTAACACACTGCTAATAGTTAGCTTAATCAAATAACTGCATTTTACATTCAAAGTTCTTCCTCTCGTAAGTAATGAGACCTGGACAAAACGACCTTCAGTTTGTATGAAAGAGTTAATCCCTCTCCCTGTCTCTTTAAGCTATGTCAACACTTAAAAAGATCTGGAAGCATAAATAGATACTACTTTCAAAGGATCTACAGTGTCTGGGAGTAAAAGATTTTCTATTACAAGTCTAGTCTGCAAAAGAAATAACTGCTAAGATTAGCCTTTGGGCTATATGGGCAGTACAAAAATAGAATGGATGGATAGACAGATGGATGAAAACATGCATGCATGCATACATAAGTATGATCTATGCCAGGGGTGTCCAAACTTTTTGCAAGGAGGGCCAGATTTGGTGAGGTGAAAATGTGTGGGGGCCAACCATTCAGCCCATTTGGCCCCCGGGTTGGACTTTGGACATGCAAGGAGGTGGGGAGGACACTGCAGCAACAGAGCCAGGGGAGGGTAGGCCGGACAGGTGGCTAGGGGGATGGACAGGGAGGTCAGGCAAACCGTAAAACTGCAAGCTGACATCTCTATCCAGTATGGGGAGGGGGCCAGCTGGCGGGGATGAGTGACAGGCTGAGCTGGTGGGGAGAAGAGGCTGCGGGCCACTCAAAATTTGAAAACAGGATGCATTTCGCCCCCGGGCCTGACTTTGGACATGCCTGATCTATGCAATATTCAATTGTTATGTTCTACTGGGGGCAGCAGCTAATGAGCTTGCTCTCATCTATGGATGTGTTAGCAAGACTTCAGAGAAGAACTGCATTTGGCAACCAGACTCTGTCTTTTAATAAGAATATCCGTCCTATGACCAAGCAATTGGTTGGCTATAGAATGTGCTTCCCATCCACAAAGAGTGTTTGATTCTGTGGAGGAATTCTGCTGGAAATCTATTTTTGGCAACTCCACCCTCCTACAGCTGCCAAAATTTCTTGAATTTCTTGAATGATTTCAATCAATATAAGCTGAGAGATAACACTTGCAGGACTCTAATATGTTAACTCTAGTTTGTTCTGTTGAAAAGAAATTAAAGAAGAAACAAAGACATCATGTAATTGTGAATGGGTTTTTCATCTGTCTCCTGTTTCCCATTTCATCTGATTCAGGCACAAAAGATACACAGTATCTCAAGAAAGAAATCATTGTCATTCAAAAGACGCCTAGGAAACTCTTAGTCCTAACTAGAAAAGACCCAATGAATCCAGGAAATCAAACTGAGCCTTGACTTACCAAATTCTGATTTAGTCAATGGATCTACCTCTAGCTAGAACTCGGCTTTTGCTCCCAGTCCCCTGCTTTCACTATACGGATGTTTCATATTTACCTTGATAATTAAAAGGAGTTGTTCCACTGTCAGCGTCTCTGACTGAACGTTCCTTCTTGTCCTCAACTGCAAGATTTACAGTACAAAGTCAGACTCTTGGAGAAAAATAACCATAAGTTCCATGAAAGCCAGAGAAGGAATGCTTGTCTCTTCAAAAGTAACAAGGGCCTTGTCACACTTCTTACTCTGGTAAGAAGTAGCTTTAGAAAGTTTGCTGTTCGATTTGAGTTAGGGGTTAAGTTTTATTCTATGCCAGTGTTGACGAACCTATGGCACGGGTGCCAAAGATGGCACTTGGAGCCCTTTCTGTGGGCACCCGACATCACTACTTCACAGCCATCTGTATTCAGGTTCAATTGCTGTATTGGCACTTTGCAAATAATTAGTGGGTTTTTGAATTGTATTTTGGGCACTCGGTCTCTAAAAGGTTCACCATCACTGTTCTATGCTGTATTCTCCTGTGCACATTACAACAGGAGAATGTTAAACTATATGAAATTAAGAATTTAATAAACAAAAATATTTATGCACCTATTTGGGCCTTTTTAAATGCTAGGATTCAATGGTTCATGATGCAATTCTAGAGAAAACATCATACCATGAGGCTTTTGGCAGAAACAAGACCATTTAGGTTTATTAGTCAGCACCTCTCTCTAGCTGTCAGAACTATCACGGGTGTGGCTTCCTGGGTGAACTTTCTTGTCTAATCAAGAAAAGCTCCCTCTTTGCTTCTTGGCAAACAGATTTGCTGGAGGCAAGAGCTTAGTTAGCTTGCTCATTGTCAAACGTATGCATAAAAGCAATAGGTTTGGAGCCAGGATTCTTATAAGTGTGACATCTGTTCAGAGCATGCTCCTGAGATGTGTCTGTCATAACACAGAGTCAAGGAAAGTAGAGAAAGCAGTCCTAGAACAAACATACCATTCTTTTTGCTTCACTTTTGCCAAGTGGAGGCTGATCAGCTTGTACACCGATCGAATCATCCTCTGGAAGCACATTCCAATTCACAGAGATGGGCTTAATTCCTAGAAACAAAACATACAAAACAAAATGAGCATGTGCAAGAGTCAAACTGTATTTGTTATTATAATGAAAACAAAATAAATGTTATAAAAGTACTGTGGCACCTCAACAATTAACTGAGTAACTACAGGGTGAATCTTTGGGAATTACAATCCATTTCCCCAACACATTTTTGAAGCAGACTGAAATTCATAGAAGCTCAAACTGAAATAAATCCATCGACAATATTTTTGTTTTTAGGTTTTGTTTTAGCTACGCATGCTGGAACACTCACAGATGCTACATCTTTGAGGCCTGGTATAACTGTTATGCTCATATTCCATAAAGGTGATTCCAGAAGTACTGCAATTACACAAAACTAGTCAAGGAACTCAACTTTTTACAGTCAGCCCTGGCTAGAATCCTACTTTATATTCATGCAGGCAGAAGGGAAATCATGCAAGCTGTGGCAGCTAAAGGAGGAAGTGCAGGCAGCATGTTGGTTTCCTTCTCGGCACCTTGCTGATCACCTGTACCACCTTTTAAAATCCCTCTTGAAGATGTGAAAGTATCCAACAGGACATTGGTTTCCAGACTTGGGTTCCCAGATGTTCCTGGGCTGCAACTCCCAGAAGCCCTTGCCAGCACAGCTAGTGGTGAAGGCTTCTGGGAGTTGTATTCCAAAAACATCTGGAGACCAAAGATTGGGAACCACTATAATAGGATGTTGGATGTTCAATTCATACAAATCCCTTTCCCAGATAACCTTCTTCTATGTCAGAACCACGCTGGACAGAAGCATTTGCCTTTATCATCGAGACCACTGAAATGGCTTCGTGAAGACAGTCAGGCAAAGGGGAGGCAGTGGTTTATGGGTTCTTAAGTAGCCCCCATTTACTCTCCAGCCATGCCGCTTTTGGGATGCCCAGAGCAGTGTGGTTGGACAGTAAATTGGGGGTATGAAGGAGCCCACAAGCTGCTGCCTTCCCTTCATTCCTCTCTGCACAGAGCACAGTGGTGTGCTCCGAGTGGAGGGTGGGGGGAGTGCCATGGCTGTGAGGGGGCGGTGTTGCATGGCCATGAAAGGGCTCCACGTGCCACCCTTGGCACTCGTGCCATAGATTTGCCAACACTGTCCTATGGGATGCTTTGCGAGACAAAAAATCCATTCCACATTTTGAAACAAGTTAACTAGGATGCATTGCACTCCCTAGTTTGTTGAAGGGGTAGGAGGAGTTCTTTCAGACTTCTTTATAAAGTGCCCTTTATAAAGAGATCTGAACAATAAAAGGCTCTTGGGGGGCCTTTTTTCAGACTTCTGGGAGTGCAAGTTAGGATTTGATTTTTCTTTATATTTTTATTTAATTTGCTTTCAACATTTTTATTTTTCAAACCATTTCTAGGTCATGGGGCAGGTGGTCAAGTCTGTATAGGGCTGCACATTGTATTTTATTATTGTCACATTACAAACACAAAGTAAAATCCAGTTGATATTCCCAAGCAGAGCGGATTCTGCAGCCAGGTACCTAAACCATGGTATGGACATGGACTTCTAGCCAACTCCTTTTGTGAGATTTAATATTTTATGTGAATTATGTGTACAGTATGTGGTTTATGGGTCCCCAGAACTAATCATCTGAGTTTCCATTATTTCTTATGAGGAAATTTGCTTTGATATACAAGTGTTTTGGTTTACAAGCATGTTTCCGGAATGAATTATGCTTGTAAACCAAGTTATTACTGTAAATGTTTAAATGGAATAGTTTCATCTTGCTTCCAAAAACATTTCAGTGAAAAGGGTGCCAGTGGGGAAATCAACACAAAGCTCCATCATTAAATTCTTACCTGATGCTTGAATATCCTTGATTTTCCCCACAGCAGCAGCTAAGGAAGATGTTTCACACTTATAAAGGATCACTACCAATTCCTTACCATGTGTTATAAAGAGTTTGTCTCCATAACACCAACACTAAAATATAAATAGACATGTGGTTAGGAAGCAGAAAACAATGCAATAAACTTCCGCCACCATTAAATAGCATCTAAAAGGCTGCAAAACTCTGGAGATCTCCAGTTGCAACAGACACTCATTCCTATTAGGTTTCTACCAAGACTTTCCTAATCTAGAACCTCACTTGTCTTATTATCACTAATGAAGCCTTTTGAAAACTCTCCAGAACAGTGGTGGTGGTGAACCTTTGGCACTCCATATGTTTTGGACCACAACTCCCACAGTCCTTTGTCACTGGCAATACAGGCTTGGAATCGTGGGAGTTGGAGTCCAAAACATCTGAAGTGCCGAAGGTTCGCCACCACTGCTCTAGAAGAACTAAGCCCAAAAGACAGACAATTACAGTGGTATCTCGAATTACGAATGCCCCTAATTGCAAAAAAATTGAAATACGAAGAGAAAGGCATCCAGGGCACAATGCACCCTGGGAACTGAAGTCTTCTGTGAAAACTTGGAGATAAGAAAAACTTCCTATGGGATGCCTCAAGATACAAAAAAATTTGCAGGAGGATTCCATTCTCAGGGTGCATTGCACCCCATTCGATTTCAAATTATAAAAAATTCTAGATATGAAGCGAGGAACGGACTAGCTTTGTAATTCGAGGTACTACTGTATATGGAAGATTTTAAAACAATAGTTATAGGTGGATAACTATACAGTGGTTCCTCGTGATATGAAATTAATTTGTTTGACAGGATACTTCATATTGTGAAATGTTTGTATCATAGATCCGAATGGGGTGCAATGCTCCCTGGGAATGAAAGTCTTCCACAAATTTTTCGTATCTCTGGGCATTCCTTAGGAAATTGTTGTATCTCCAGGTTTTCACAGAAGGCTTCCATTCCCAGGGTACACTACACCCCAGGCAGAATTCCCTTTTGTATCATGAGATTTTCATGTTAGGAGGCACCTGTATCTCAAGGTACCACTGTATGTCTAGTTCTTTAAAAGTGACTTTTAGGTCAATTCACAAAAGTGCTCAGCAGTAAAAGCACCCTGGGGTCTAGAAAGATAAACAATGTTTCTGGCATTGAGGGTGACATCTAGAGCAGGCATGTCCAAACTTCGGCCCTCCAGATGTTTTGGACCACAATTCCCATAGTCCTTTGTCATTGGCTATCTAAGCTTAGAATTCTGGGAGTTGTGGTCCAAAACATCAGAAGGGTTGAAGTTTGGACATCCCTGATCTAGAGGCTGCACATGGACCCACAACCTTGCTGGGCACACTCATTACTCACCCTTTCTTCCTCTTGAGTGGCCAGCAGCAGCGGATACGCTTAGGATCACAACCTGCTGTCGCATAATTAATTTCAAGCAATGAATTATAAAGCCAGTCAGAATCACTATTAACACAATTACTGGATCCTCATGATGCAGGCTACTTCTCCTTCACTAGAAGTAGAGATAAATATTGCCTAATGCCTCCTTTTGGCTGCACAGGAACGAAGGAAATGAGGGAAGATGGCAAGCAGAAACTAAGTGCAGCTTATGCATGTTGGGCTAAAATATGGTATAATGTGTAAACACAGTCATATTTTTTAAGTGCACCAGCATGAGGGGACTAGAACCGGAATATTAAATCCCCCCTCCCCCCCGAAAAAAAAACTGTTTCTTTCTCTTACATGCACACTCTTCATATGCCCTGTACAGGTACCTAAATTGTGAACTAACTGTGACAGGCTCATTAAGAGGAAACAACACTCAGAGCTTACTTGGCCAGTAGTTCCCTGTGGTAATTCCTTTGAAGCCTGCAATGTCTGAAACTTTATATTCCATATGGAAAAGCAATCTACGAGTAAGAAAAACAAAATGCATCACATGGAAGGCTGTCTCAGTTGCAACCTAGGCATGCTGCCTGCAGGCGAATCAGACGGAAGTCTGGCAATCCCATGCACAATGCAGTTGACACATCAAAGCTTTTCTGCCAAACACTGTGAGGAAGCTCTAAATCACATCGGATATTCCAATTATTTATTCATCTGTCTCTAAGAATACAACTCACATCTTTTCTAGAACTTGAAAGGACATAAGTCATCTCCACAAGGCCTGATGTGCGAGCTCAAGAACCATCAGGGGACTCAGTTTCCACTGAACTCCTCTAGTCCAGGTGAGGCTGACATTAAGCAACGTGGCATTACCTTGACCTTTGTTGTCGGGTGAGTCCAGACGTCCCATTATGGCAATGTGGTCTTTATCAAGAATAGCAATCGAAGTGCCTTTAAGAATACTGCCAGATACTTCAAGCCTGATCAGGAGTGACTTCAGCAAAACCTGTTCCTCCTCTGAGACGCTCTTTTGCAGTGGTACCAGAACCTTAAAAACACAGCCATCTGAATCTGTTTTTTTAAAAAAGGAATCACATTACACAGTGTCTAACAAGAAGATCAAATACAGCTTGGAATTGATAAAGTCAAAACAGTACCTTAAAAATTGGGATTTAGGTGGTTCGTTATAAATTGCCAATGCACCATTGGTGGTTCATCAAAATTGCCACACTGAGTTAGTTATATAGCAAAAGGTTTATTAAAGACAGATAGAGATACAACACAGAATGCATACAGTACAGAAAATAGGTTAGTAGGCATCTTAGCTTAAGGGTCAAGAGCCCCTTAAGGTTCCAAGACATAACACAGGCACATCTGCCCTGCTATCCTGGAATGGTTTTATAGTTTTCTGTATCGTAAGCATGATCTAAGACTGACGTATTTTGTTCGCTGCTACACGTGCCTACATGTGCTTGCTCATGTTCTTGGCTTATAGCCATTTGGCCATCAAGGCTAGAATGACCTGGCTTTATTTCCCAGTTCAAAGCTGGTTCCTTATTCCTGGCTAACCGCCATATGTTGCTCTCAGCAAATTGACACCTCGGCACTATAAGATAGTGTCAACATGGGCCATCATGACCTTAGTTTTGTCTTCTTACTTCCTAGCTTGGCTCCATTCTAGCTAACCACAAAATATTTGCTGATCTTCATAGACTGGCACCCACGAGCTGTTAAGATACCATGCCAAATCCCAGCTGTTATGCCAAGTTTTGCTGGGTCAGCCTGACCCTGTACCCTGTCAGCATATTTGGGTCTGCTTATAATATATTTTGATTTTGCTCATCCTTATCAGGATCAACAAAATACTGCTAAAACACAGAGGCTAGTCTTCCTTTATGAGGATATTTTTCCAAAAGGTAAAATGAGATTTACTCCTCTGCTCTGCTCTGCTCTACCATCCCTTGCCCCTCTCCCACCAGGTTCCAGAGAGGCTCTATGCAGTAAGGGCAAACTGCCCTTTCCTTCCGAAAGACTCTACAAAATCCAAGCTAACCCAAGCATATGACATAGTGGAGAATTTCAACAATTTGTTTGCTTTCTCCATAGTTTGTTTGTTTGTTTGTTTGTTTTGCTAGCAGCAAGAAACTCTATTAACTGCCTGGACTTAAACCTGTCCAAGTCTTTCCTATCTCTCAACTCCTGCGTTTGTTATCATACAGAGAACCCGGACTGATCAAAACACGGCCTGCAGTTTGAGATTGTAGGCATACTGTATATAGAATCCAATTTTACTTTGGAACCTCAAGTATAAATATACTTTAAAGAACAGACTAGCATAAGCCATGGCCTTGTGTACAATGGTAGGGAGAAAAAAACTTCCAAATTCTAGTTTTCCTCAAGCTGGTATGCCACCCTTGCATGTGTTGTACAGATAACAAAATGGCCAAGCCTGCGCTCATATTTCAGTATCATAGGCACACATTGTGGGATACACACTTACAACACTTATGGCAGCAGAGATTACACACACATGTAATAATATAACAAGAAAAACTACGACATGATTCTATTTATACCAATTTTAAAACCTAAAGACACAGCCTACAAGCAGTGCCGTATTTCCCCCCCTGTACTTTCAAACAGAGAGGACAAACTACACAATTAAAGATACATACTTACACAAACAAAGGAGTGTGACAGTTTTGTTTTTCAAATATCCAGCAAAGCTCAGTGGAGTGGAAAACTCACTTCTGGCTTCAAGACTAAACTTCTGAAGGATGTATGGATTGCACTGCTGAATGTATATGAAGTAATTCCCCTCCTGAAGATAAAGAGGTTTTCAGTGGTTTCCCAGACAAGAAGTTTTGATTTTAAGAAGCCATTATAAGTAGACTGAAAATGGTAACTACCTAGAAAGCTTGGGGGGGGGGGAGCAGGAATACCAACATGACTCTGAGAAGTCACAATTACATATATAAAGCAATGGAAAGATGTGCACTGAAAAAGCTAGTATTATGCAAAAGGATCAGCCAAAGGAGATCAAAAGGGAAAAAAGGTGAGACCAGGGTTAAGCAACTTTAATGGCTCAGAAAATCTGCAGACGCACTTACCCTGGTCAAAGAAACAGAAGGAATGTCAAAGCTAAACTACAGAATAGGTACGTAGATGCTATTAGTATTGTAGTTTACTTGGTTAGAATATACTATCAACCAAGAGGGCCAGCACTTTCATAACTAACAACTAAAGAGTAATGATGTTATCTATGGAAAAGAGAAAAACATAAAACCCATAACTTGTAATTTAGTACCCACATAATCAACTTCAGCACTTAAATACAAGTGCTGTTATTTTGCCATGTACTGTAGCATCGTTAAAAAGAGGTTACAGGCAATACCTTCATAGGCTACTATTAAAAATTAAAAAAGGAACATTGCAAGCTTTCGAGTGCAGTCAATCACCCTTCTTCAAAGCAGGTCCCAGAAGTTCAGACATGGTGAAAGATGTTCTTTATCAGGAGGTTACTTTTAAAGTCCTTATTTAGATGATGTTCTTAAAATCCATGGCTAGATGTTGATGTAGCCAGAACAATCCTACAGCTTTTGACACTCACCTTCTCTGTAACAAACATGATTACAGGCTGGTCAGCTGCCATAAAAGCATTACTCCACCTAAAAATAATACAATCAACACTATAGTGAAAGTAAAACTGACAAAACTGCTTAATAAAATATGGAATATGTTATGTGAAGTAAAATTCAGAGCCAAAATCACAGCCCAATTGACTCCAATGTCAACTCAATGGCAAGTAAATTAAGTAGCCAATTTTAGTCAAAGATGGGAAATAAAGAGATTCACATTCCCCCTTTCCCTTTCTTTGGCCAGAAGACAGCCTTTATTTAGACTGTTTTTACCCCGCCTCTCTCCTTGGAAAAGGATCCAAGGCGACTTATAATGAGGGATTATATACAGTCAAATACAATTAAGACATGTTCAAATATTGAGAACAGGGAATTGAGGAGCATCTTAGAGCCTTAATAGACAACATTACATTAAAGCTACAAGAGAATGCAAGCAGTTAAAAGGAGAGCAAAATTCCATGTAAAAGTTATGAGTGATGGAAACTAACATTGAAAACATAGTGTCAATGTAATCACATAAGATTATAAGTAGTTATAAGCACAAAGTCTATGTGATCCTACAGATTCATATAAAAATCCACCATTCAGGGAAAGCTTGCCTGAAGAGAATCTTTTTAGTCTTTAGTCAGAATCTTTTTAGTAAGATCATATATGCTTGAGAAACCTGGGAGGGATGGATGGGAAGGAAAAAAGCATGGCAAAGACCCACATGTGGAGCCATACTGCTCCAGGTGAAACGATTTCTCTCCCTCATCAAGGCAACCCAAAAACCAGCTCTGGGGGATTTCTCCAGACCTCAAAACAGGCCTCCAGGGAGCAACGGGGCATCTGGAGTAGAAAATAAATAGAAATAGAAATAGCCCACTGCTGCTGGAATCCACCAGTCCATCAGCGGAAGCCCAGTGCTGTATCTTGCTCACAGCCACAGGGGATCCACAATTAACTACTTGCCCATTCTCAGGAGACAACTTGTATTCCAATGTGGAGTTTGGGAATTAGGAAACATCAAATCGCTCAGTGAGAACCCTTATAGCCTAGATTATAAAGGTGAGAGCACTTACTTGATTACTTCATCTGAAAGGATGCTTTCAATCTCTTGCTGAGGTGCTGCTAGCAAAGCATCTAAATTCTTCACAGCACCGCCCTTGAACAGGACCAGGGGGTCAGTATGAGGGAGGGAATGTATCCGATAAACCTCTGCTGATAACTGGGGAGGGGAAAAACCACACACACTCAATTGTGGTCCCCACCCCAATATACAATAATGGGGGTGGAGATAAATAAGGCACAGTAACAAATCCTCATAAATATAGTTTATTAGGTTTCAAACTAATAACATCTGAAAGCTATGGTGAGAAAGAGCTGGAACTAAATTATAGCTTGAAAGTTAAGTATATCTCCAGAATTCTAGAGCCTCTTTCTTGCCACAGATTTGAAGCCATCTGTACAAAACAAATGCTGAAACTAGATTGAAAAACATGGCAACAATTTAAGTCAGTAGCTGCAGCTAACTTATACTTCTGACTAAACTAATGGTTCCCAGACTTTCTCAAGCCACGAACCCCTTTCATAAAAGCCATGGAACCATCACCACCCCAGCCGAGTTTGCATAAAAAGGCATTATAGTGGGGCAAAACCCTACTCTCTCAGAAAGTAGGTGCTTTCTTCCCCAAAGGGCCTGTTACACATACATGCTAACTTTAATATGCCACTTTGAAAAATCAAGAAAGAAAAGGGCTACAACATGTACAAGGCTACCCACACCTCCAGAAACACTTCACAACCCCTTTTGGGGAATCACAATAAACCCAACAATAAAAACAAAAAATGCTCCCTTAAAAAAGCAATCTGTGTTGTTTATGTGTATACAGGGAGGATGATTACTTGCTCCCAACAGAAGATCATTCCTCAGTTAAGATCGTTCCTCAGCACGGCATAAAGTACAATGATTTGGGGATGCAGACCACACCCCTTTCAATGGGAGTAAGGGTGGAAGGGGAAAACTTCACTGTCTCCCATGCTCCCCCTAAATGTCCCTTCCTTAGCAGCCCAGGAGGAGTCACTTTTTAGGTGTAACAGGGGCTGCCTGAGAAACAAATAAAATGCCAGTTCCGTCCTCTGTTGAATCAAAGCACTTCCCAGTGGCTGGACTGCATTCTTTGCAATAAATAAATAAATAAGTGGACCCAATATGTGCTTTGCATGGATGATAAGAAGATACTGTACTTAGAGCACACAGCAGCAACTGGAAAAAGAAGAAGACTCGACTTTATTTCAAGGCCTGCCTGTGTGCAAAAGTTTTAATATTGTCCATCACCACTTACTGTTGCTTTAAAGACTTTGTCCATATTGGTGTCATCTTCCTTCCATATCTGCAAAACCTTAAAAACAGATAGTGATATATTGTAAACAATAGTTTGCATAAACTATGATAGTTTGGAGAGACAATTCAGGACGATACAGCTGTGTGGTGATAGTCATTCATTTTCTGGATTGATACACCGCCCATCTGGCCGCAAGGCCACTGCAATTCATGAGCAGATGCATAGGCTGAAAATCTGTTGATGTAAATCTACACATCATAAGTCAGATGATATCATTGTCTGATGATGGAAGCATGGGTCCCCTTGGTTCAAGATCAAATAACTTACTTTTTCTGAAAACACAAACAAGATTTCATTTCTGCTAAATGAAGAAAGGACAGCACAAGCAGTTCATCATTATTTTACATTTTTTTTGAAAAAGAGATTATATTGGGAAAATAAGACTATCACTGTTTTCATAAAGAGAATCAATTCTGTGGGGGGCAAGGGAGAAAGAGAGTACACCTATCAAGAGAATTCGGACAAAGCTGCAATTTTCAATAATATGCTACAAGCTTTCCACATAATTCAAGATAGATATAAAGATTTTAAAAATACCTTGTCGTCATGAACAACAATGAACTCTCCTGTTTCTGAATTGCACACAGCTGGACATGTAATTGTTTCCCCTTGTTTGACTGACCAGCAACCCAATGGTTTTTGATCAGAAACCTAAATTTAAAAAATCAGAAGTATCCACTGTATTAATAATGACCCATCAACATAAAGTAATTTAACAAATTACATTACAATGTCTTCATGACTATGGTCTCCCTAAATGAAAGGAGCCTAAACCACAGATGCACACAGTTCTCTCTAGTACATGATCTACAACACAAGTGCATAGTAACTTAAATTCACCTTTATCTTGAGCCACACAGCAGATTTCTTGTGATGCAAAGATTTCTGGGAGCTCTTCCAGTTTGGAGTATTTCTATATATGATTCCATGTTATGTGCAGTCAAATCAGAATTGACTTACAGAGGGCCTTCGTGGTAAATGAGATATTTAAGAAATATTTCACTCTCTTAGTTTTCATGCCCAAGCAGAGATTCAAACCCATTTCTCCTTAGTCCTAGTCCAAACATACTGAACACAATATGACTGCATGCAATCCTGAAATTTTTTAAAGTTCTGACTCATATCATTACCCTAGTGAAATCTGATAGCATTCTTTTTATGGCCCTGAAAGAATCTACTTAGAAACAATCTCTCCATTATATAGATTATCTTCTCTCTACCATAATTTATTGTTGCAAGTGAGAAGCAATGCACTTATTTGTCAGTATTTATCCTTATTTAAAACTTTCCAGGAAACTTTGGGAGCAATCAAAGGGAAAGATAAGAGGCAACAAAAATGGCCTCTTGGACAAAACATACAGACTACACTGGGTGGTCAACAGTAAAACTTAGTATTACACTTGTGAGTAAGAATTTGTGCAAAAATTGGGTCTAAGTGCTTGCCCTTCTGTCACATTTTCACTTCAGCAGATTCATGGCATTGTGTTATACCACAACACATACTTGTGGCCTATATTAAACTAGAATTAGCTGGTAAACAAACCAACTTCAGACCTGAATTGTTACATTTCATTCTACAAAGTAGCTTATTCTCAACTATAACACCTGGTCTGAGTGTAAAATCTGTCTACTCATTTGTGTAGTGGGATGAAAAGAGAATGCACAAGTTTAGTCTGGAACGCTTGTAAATTAAATTATAGTTTACTGTTTAATACTAACATAGCCACTGAAAAGCTGCTTGCAGGTCCACAGACTAATCCTAATCTCACTTTAAAAGTAGTACTGATGACTCAAGACTCAGCAGATTGTATACCTACAACTGGGCCCAGGCAGACAGCCATATGATTGCATTGCTTGCCCAAGCTTGACAGGAGACTCTCAAGAAGGGTTGCGGCAGTCCTATTATATGAACACTGTTGATAAAGATCCAACACTGTTTTCAGGTTGCATATGTGGATGCAATTTACTGGACAGCAAAAAGCGGCTAATCCATACAAAAGGGATCAAAAGATTCAAAAACGACCAAAATGCTCAGTGAAGACCTGCGCGATGAGTCAGAAACGTGATGATCACAAGGTTTCATACATATTTTCGAGTACAATGATAAGTATCTGCGAAATACAAGTTTGCTTGTGTTGGATTAGCTTCCTCCACCTGATCTTATTCACCCCGCTTTCCACTCCGTTATAAACAAACCACGACAGAATAAATACAACCCCAGCAGACAACAACAACATACAGGTGAATACATATTATGCATATGCTTCCATTACACGCGTCACAGGCATTCTCACGGCCCTTGCGCGACCCTTGCAAGCCACTCGACCCGGATCACCGGGATTCGCGAGCCGCCGTCCAGCTTCTCCAGAGGAGAAGACCGGCTGCGGAACGGGGCAGCCTTTACCTTATAAAGCTTCACCGTCCGGCCTCGGTCCGTGAGCAGCACCCGGTCCCCATCGGGCTCCAGCCCCAGCGGTGCCTGCCCGGGAGCCCCAGGCAAGGGACACAACGTGAACTGCTCGCAGAAGGCCGCCATCTTGCCAGGGAGGGAGAGAGGGACGGCGACACAGAGACGGAAGAAGATAATGCGCCTGCGCAGGAAAAAGGCCAGCGGGGCACACCGGGCAGCCGGCAAGAGCAGGCACTCGGGGGAGAGGCGCCTGTAGCACCTCCTGTTGGTCGGAGGTGCTAATGCATGAATGCGCCCAGTTAGGGCAGGCAAGACCAAACTTCGGTCCTCCTGATGTTTTGGACCACAGCTCCCAGAATTCCATGCCTGTATTCCCAATGGCAAAGGACTGTGGGAGTTGTGGTCCAAAACATCTGGAGGGCCTAAGTTTGGACATGCCTGAGTTAGGGTAACAGATTGGCAGCACTCGCCCCCGAGGTATCATCGCTGTCGGTCTGGCTCTGCTGAGGAAATGATTAAATCTCCTCTTGCGACTGAGCTGTGTTCTTGCGTGCTTTACTGAACCCCACACCCCCACACCCTTTTGCACCAACCACGGGAGAGAAGAAAGCCCCGTCTTTTGTTCTTCAGCATTGGAGCCCTCTAGAACGCCGCAAACATTGTAGCTCCTTTTAAAAACAACAACAACATAATGATAAAGGAACTGGATGTGTTGCTCATTAATTCTTGAGTTACTCTGAATTCTTCAAGCAATTCCTTATCTCCTGTGTTATTAATAGGGTGCAATATTTCTAGCTGGCTGGTTAGCTCAATTTGTCAGGATTTCAGTTCTCCATTCTTCACCTTGGAAGAAGAGCCAGACTTTGTGGCTTTGGGCAAGCTGCATTGTCCTGACAGTGCGGTCAGAAGAAGGGCATAGCAAACCATCATCCTACAGTGCTGTTAGAAGAAGGGCATAGCAAACCACTTCAAAGTAGTTAATACCTGGAAAACCATGGAAAGCACAAAATCCTAGAAAAATGCTGATAAATATTGCCCCTTGTCACCTAAGTGACCAATTCTGTTACTGCCCTTATAAATGTTAACAAGAAGCCAGAAAATGAAACCAAGGCATACTTCACTGACAATTTAGGGGTGATAAGGGAATGGTAGAAAAACTGGAAAAATATTGCCAAATGCCTTTTAAAAGTATATTAGAGAGAAAATTACCACATTTTCTCATGCATATGATGCTATTTTTTCTAAAATAAAGACACTAAAAATTAAGGGGGTCGTATACACGGAAGTAAGCTTTTCCTTAGGGGTGGGTTGGAAGAGAACCTAAACTGACCTTGCTGTTTCTCTTCTTTTCTGGCAGCCTTTGTTTAACTCTCTGTGTCCTGAATTGGCACCTTTTTTTTCAGTGGAGAAAGGTTTGGAGGTTGAGCAGCCCATTAAGAAGTGCCTTTCCACACTGAAAAGCACATTGAAAGAGCAAGTGCTGCGGGACAGAAAGTGAAACAGCAAGGTCAGTTTAAGTTCTTCTCCGCTCCACCACCTGCTCTTTTCTTTTCAGCTTGATTGCCCTGCTCTCTGCTTTGCTTTTGCAAAGATCGATCTGAGGAGTCTTCAGAATGCGTAAAGGAAACAGCAGGGGGTGGGGTGGAAGAGACCTCAAGGAAGATTTATTTATTTTATTAATGTGGGGTCTTAAAAGAGGGTGGGTCTAATATATGGCAGGGTCTTATAGATGGAAAATACAGTACTTGCAATGCATACAAGTAACATTATAATGTTACGTCCCATTTGCTATAACATTGTTATTGTTTAATTATGGAAGTGACTGAGTGCAATTCAGCATACATTTGAGAAAATACTGTACATGTCTTAACATGGGGAAGAATAGATAATCTCCAGATTAGATAGAAGAAAAGATCATTAGAAGAATAGATAACCTCCAGAATTTCCCAGATTATCCTTTACTGCCCCAACCTTTCTTCTCCTTAGACTGGTGTTCTTAAAGTTGCTGATGTTTCTTACCTCTCACGCCTTTCTCTTGTCCATATAAGAAGACATCTTGCTTTCATTCTCTATAGATGAAAGGGGTAGCCATGCTTCTTGCCATCTCCTGTTTAGGACCTCTATCACTTTTCCTATTCAGAGAATCACAGAACTATGAACTTGGAATGGACCCATAAGGCCATCAAGTCCAACCCTCTGCTCCATCCAGGTACTGTATACAAATCAAAGGGCATCTGCCAGGCGATTGTCCAAATTTCTCTTGACTGCCTCCATCGTTGGAACACTCACCACCTTTCCAGGAAATTGGTTCCATTCCTGTATTGGTCATAAAGTGAGGATATTTTTCCTGGTATTCAGCTGAAATCTGGCTTCCTGTAACTTGAGCCCATTGTTGCCAGTCCTGCCATATCCCACTGTTGGCTCATGTTCAGCTTGTGATCTACAATGATTCAAAGATCCTTCTCGCTTTTCTCATTGCTGAGCCTTTTCTCACTTCTCTCATTGCTGTGCCAAGTATTCTCCCGTCTTGTAATTATGTGTTTGGTTTCGTTTCCCTAAGTGTAGTGCTTTGCATTTATTCCTGTTGAATTTCCTTTCTGATGTTTTCTGCCCAGTGCTGGGTTTTCAGTCCAGTGAACTTAGTTTCTGACTTCCAGGGTATTAACTATTCCATCCAATGTTGTGTCATTCACAACTTTGATTAGCAACCCCTATACCCCTGGAATCCAGATCATTAATAAAATTGTTGAAGAGCACTGGGCCCAGAAATGAGCCCTGGGGTAGCCCACTTGTTACCTTGTCCCACTTTGAGAAAGACCATTAACAAACCATAATCACTCTCAGAATACGATTCCGTAGCCAGCTGTGTCTCCACCTGACAATTGTTTCATCCATCCCAAACCCAGTTAGCTTGCTATTCAGAACATAACGGGGCACATTGCCAAAAGCTTTGCTAAAGTAAAGATATACTATGTCTACAGTTTTCCTTCTGTCTATCAGGGAAGATACTTGATCAAAAAATAAGATCAGATTAGTCTGTCAGGATTTGTTATTTGATCTTGTTAAACCTGTGTTGGCTTCTAGTTATTACCTCATTGTTTTTTAAGTGCTTGCATGTGACCACTTTATAATCTGTTTCAAAATGTTCCCTGTTAACAATATCAGGCTGATTGGCCTGGTAGTTCCCAGGTTCCTCTGCTTTCCATTTTTGAAGATAGGGGCAACATTACCCCCCCTGCTGCCTCTAGTTACAGTATCTGGTACTTCACCCATTTCCATGTGTATTTCTCTAATAAACGCAAACCTTCTTATATTCTTAGAAGTTTTGAGGTGAAGCTTTTATAGAGCAGGAAGTGTGTTCTGTTAGTCCTTCTGATTCTAAATGGGCTGAATGCATAAGTGAATGTTGCTTCAGTAGTACTGTTGCTTGCAAACTCTGTAACACTTGTTACCCAAAGTCAACACGTTGAAGACAAGTATGCTTCTTTTAGCTAGCTACGTTTGAGCTCTGTTCCACTGGAACAGACGAAGGTCAGAACATGTGTTTCAAGGCCCAGTAGCTAATTTCTATGGTGTTCAGAAGGCCTGAGTGGCAGAACGACCCCATCCATGACATGGCAAGTGAGGAGCCAGACAGAACAGAAAGAATGGACGGAAGCATTTCAGATCAGTATAGGTCCAGATTTAGTAATTATATTTGAATCTGTTAGCTTCCAAGGGACACTGGGATTCTTCCTACAGATTTGATCTTGATAATAGCCATGTGATGCTTGTTCAAAAGTTTCAGATTGTCTTTGGGGTTCCTGAGCCAAACAGGGAGGTAGATCAAGTGACAGGTGATCACTGTTTGTGTTTAATGGGGTGGCGGACAGGAGACAATGGCTAGGAAGAATAACAAAATGATGTTTCTTTCCAGACCACTCAGGTTTATCTGATGAAGGACACCATTTTGTGTAAACCATTCCCTTCCCATCTCCAGTAATGCAAATGCTAGCCTAATGCCCTGAGGAAATATTTATAACAAAGTGGGGAGGGAAGCAGTGGGTACCGAGTCAGGAATAGCAAGCAGAATCTGCAGCAAAATGCCGGAGTGTATTTCCATCTGTTGAGAGGACTAGTCCAGTTCATAGCCTTAAACCAGGGGTCCTCAACCTAAGGCCCCGGGGCCGGATGCGGCCCCCCAAGGTCCTGAATCCGGCCCCTGGGACCAATTGCAACCCCCCCACCTACCCCCTGTTTTGTGAGCAAGCCAGCCTCCGCAGCTAGTTTTGGACTGTGATCCGGCCCCCAGTGGTGTCTGGGTGGTGGTGGACCGGCCCGCTGTTTGAAAACGTTGAGGACCCCTGCCTTAAACCCTCTGGAACAAGAACCTTGCAGGGCTGTTTGGACCTATAGAAGGTGGATTAGAAATAGGACAGGGCATACATAAAGGGCACCTGCTGCTTTAGTTTTCCACATGGTGGCACTGCCTCTCATGTTTCCAAGTATTAGGATTATGAGTGCAGAATTTTAGTTGTTGAAATATCCATTATGTACTTTCTTAATGTATATTTATGAGGCCTTTTGCACAGCTCTTCAAACAGGAGTATGGATGGCTGATCATGCCAAGGAGGTTTCATTTAAATGTAGATGAGTCCTTCTGTTGTTTGATAAAGGAAACAGCTTCAGAAATGGTGGCTCACATGCTTTCCTGCTATTTCAGAAGTATTTGCAAATGAAACACTCTGATTCTTTGCCAGTTAAACCTGGCTGTAGGGTGAGATTTAATTAGGAGGCATTATTTTTTTCTTATTTGCAAGGACACATACCCCAGAACAAACTCTCAACAATGTTGTAAACATTATTGTACATCATTCAAATGTAAAATATAAAGTTCTTGAGGCTGTATTTTAAAATGCAGAAGTACGCAGGTATTTCAGAAGGCAGAGTGAACCCTTTCTCTTTCAAACTAATATAATGGGAAGTTTTCTTTGGGAGTCCTTTGGCAATTCCTGTTGAAGTAGGACACATTGAGGTCCCAGGAACATGGTGGTTCAAGGGCAACACTAGTGTTTTGTTTTGCTTGTTACCTGGTTTTGTGTGTGTGTGTGTGTGTGTGTGTGTGTGTGTGTGTGTGTGTGTGTGTGTGTGTGTGTGTGTGTGTGTGTGTGTATTACCATTTTATTGTAAGCCGCCCAGAGTTCCCATTGGGAAGATGGGCGGGGTATAAGACTAATAAATAAATAAATAAATAAATAAATAAATAAATAAATAAATAAAGTGACTGAAAAGCACTTGGAACCTGGACTAATCAGCAGTCTACAGATGCCTAATCACAACCGAACACTGGACAGTACTTGTGAGATCACGTAGAGTTGGCATAACGAGCCCTCTTAATTATATCTTGTTCTAGGAATAGTTGGGGGAAGCTTCTCATATCTCACTGAGGTACTTGGGCTTGCTTTCTTCAGCTGGCTTGCTGGTAAAAAAGTGGAGTTTGTAATCACATCAGAAGGGAGCTGATAGTGAATTTTCACCCTTCCACTGGAAAACTCTTAGCTGCTCCCAGGCAGAGTCCCCAGTGCTGTTTGGCACCAATCCAGTCTTCCAACCTCTCAAATATATCTCTCATATGTATAGGAATTGGTATCAAACATATTTCAATACTCCTTTTGTTTTATAATATTATTTTCCTCCTGGTCCATAGAAGTTATCATTCTGACATCTTGGCGTCTTACCTTCTTGCCTTCTTGCCTTTGTGTTTTGATGCCTGGGTAAGGCTTGGTCTCCAGTGTTTGTGTTCTCCACATTCCTATAGGGAGAAAAGTGCATTCCCCCCGCACCGTCATACCTGAAAGGGACAGATAAGCAAACCAGTGTCTCAGAACCTCACCTACTCTCCCTGTTTGGTCTCTGGTCAAGACAGGAATACTTCTGTTTACTACAAGACTCCATCCACGAACATGTTGAGCCGAATAAGTGTGGAGGAAGAGGGCTCCTTCTCAAGGACCCAAGCCCAGCAACACTCCCCAAATGCTACTATTGCTGCTGCTGCTGCACCAGCCATGGCTGTGTGAAAACACCTCAGAGATGCCTTCCTGGAGAATGCTGGTCTGGACCTTGTCACCCATGGTCAGCACCACAGCAAGGAGGACATGTGGTGAATCTAGCTACCCATTGGCTTCTGCCAGCTTTTCCCCTCGAGAACTCTTAGGTGCTCGCAGGCTTCGAGTCCCCGTTCAGTGTGTCAACTGCTTTGCAGTCGGCAACAACCTGCATTTCACCCACACCATTTTTTTTGCAGGGGAAGAGGTGGCAGGAGATAAAACCTGAATTACTGAGAGGATGAGTCCACCACAGATGGAGGTGACACTTGTGTGCGTTTGTGTGTGTGTGACTCCTTTAGGGGAACCACTTGGACTGGATACCGGAGGGAGGTAGCCCTCTCTTGTAAAAAAAGATATGGGGCCAACTCTGGTGTTTGTGTCTGTGTACAAATATTTGTCTCCTGATTGGTTTCTGAACCCTGTTCAAAAGGGTAGTCACCAGGGTTTCTAAAGGATTGCTTATTTTTCTGTAATTCATCCCATCTACCAAGAACTTCAGACGTTTGATGCTCCAACACCTTCAAAAGTCAGTACTCAAGGCATTCTTGGCATTAGCAATAATGGGTAACACATTCAGAAGGCCCCTCTGGAGTCCCCCCCACCCCACCCTCATCTTACCTTTTAAATACTATCATTTTTGTGAGGTTTCAATTGTGAGAAATTTCCTCCTGACTCATTGTACCTAACCATTTTTATGTTGTCTATATGTGAGTTTGGCCACCTCATGAGGAGAGAGGACTCCTTGGAAAAGTCCCTGATGTTGGGAAAGATTGAAGGCAAAAGGAAAAGAGGACAGCAAAGAATGAGATGGTTGGAGAGTGTTATCAATGCAACCAAGAACCAACATAGATTTGACCAAACTTGGGGGGGGCAGTGGAAGACAGGAGGGCCTGGCGAGTTCTGGTCCATGGGGTCATGAAGAGTCGGACAAGACTGAACGACTGAACAACAACATGTGTGTGTTTTTAGTGACCTAGCTGTTTAGAATTTATCATGATTTTTGTGGTTGTGAAGCGCTGTTCAAGAGCCGCACAAAATAGGAACTGCTGGATAGCTCAGTGGTGTTGGTGTCTGGCTGCAGAAATAGGCGTTAGGGGTGTGATTCCCCACTGTGCCTCCTTGACAGAGTCTGGGGCTCAGTGGAGAGTCTGGAATCTGTAGGGTCCCTCCCAGCAATTCTGCAGTTCCAAGATAGAGCTCACCATTAACCTTGCAACAAAAAGGGTAATAATAAAGAAGCTCATGGCCATTAGATATAAACATTGACTGAACCTTACTGGACCTCTACAGAAGTAATATGTTTCACCCAAAGAGAAACAGGAAACGACGTAGAGCAGGGGTGTCCAAACTTTTGCAAGGAGGGCCCGATTTGGTGAAGTGAAAATGTGTGGGGGGCCGACCATTCAGCCGCATTTGGCCCCCAGGGCTGGACTTTGGACAAGTCTCTATAACACGCAAGGAGGCGGGGAGGACGCTGCAGCAACAGAACTGGGGGTGGGTAGGCTGGACAGGTGGCTGGGGAGATGGACAGAAGCAGGGAGGGCAGGCAAACCATAAAATTGCAAGCTAACGCCTCCATCCGGTGTGGGGAGGGGGGAGCTGGCGGGGATGCGTGACAGGCTAAGCCAATGGGGAGAAGAAGCCGCGGGCCGCATGTGGCCCCCAGGCCTGACTTTGGACATGCCTGACATAGAGCCAAATTAAAGGATTCCCTTGTAAAGATATCAGATATGCGATGATTGAACACAATTGGTCTCTGTTCAACCTATGGCATCTTTAGTTCCTGAAGAATCTGTTAGCACTCTGAAAAAGCATCTCTCGGACTGAGAACCAAATAAATGCCGAGCTAGAAAAATCAATAGTCATTCTCTTGAAGGCAGCTTGATAATAAGTTCAGCTGCTCTAACTGCTAAAATAGTCTCACCGCTCTACGTTTTGTTAAAATAGCCAAACGGGAACAGCCCTGCGCAAGAGCTTTGATGCTGATTTGCTCTTTAACGGTGGCAGAACTGAGCTGCCATCTTGGTCCCTGAGGACTCTTCTGAATCTGTTGATTCAACGTACCAAAAGAATACAGCAAGTCTTCCAGTTTCCCAGAACTTGCACTGAGAAGCAAGGGAGTCCTTTCTTAATGCCTCATTTCAGATTTCAGTATATGGTAAGTTATTTGTAACTACAGTAAGTTTGTCACTGACGTCACAGCAGTCGCAAATGAGGGGTGCTGGCATAGTTGTGAAAATATTCACTGGCTGTTCTCTATTGTTCAGCTAACCCAGTGTTTCCATTTTTCAGGCTTCCAGAGAACAGTTCTCAAGAGGAAAAACACTTATAAATATAAGTAGATTTGGATCTCGTGTGGATTCACAGAAATAAACTGGACAGGCTTGGAAAGAAGATTGCTTTGTAGTTTATTTACAACAGAATGTAAGAAAATGCAGTTTTAAAAACAACAATAAATAACTGATAAAGCAACAGTTATAGAGTAGCAGCATGGTAACTACAGGACTCCAATCAGTCTACTTTGCCTGGTATTGTTTAAATCCAGGGCACTTGGTCCTTTTTTTTTCACGGCAGGAACACATCTAAATAACATAACACTAATTCTATCAGCAAAAACACTATACACGACATTCAAAGTCACAAGGATTGCCACAGAAATGAAATACAAACTTAATTCTATAAGTAACATTCAAAAATCTGATATGATTGTAACTGAGAGACCAAGCTCTCCACACAGGGCAGGGGAAAAAGTCCAGAATCGCTTTGGGCTGAGCCTTTATAAAATTGAAGACATTTCAGTTAAGTCAGAATAATGGGCGGTTGTTGAATTCCTACTGAACATTCATGTATCCTTCCTATGGCACTTTCTTGCTGAAATGGAAGTTACATACATTGGATATATTTCTAAGTGACAGCCAGGTTTAAAGTCCCAGTGCAGCAAACCATGAAAGCTAGGCCTCTAAGCCACGTGAGTGGACTTCTGCCTCACGATCAAGAACATCTTGATCCTTCATCTCATCTCCAAAAATAAGAGGAACTACTGAGGGTCTGAAGACCCCTCAGAACAACAGTGGTGATGTTGGGAAGGGCTAGAGGGGGAGCGAAGAAAATATTCTGCTCACAGCGGAGCACTTTTGAAGGTAAGCCAAGGTGCTAACAGCCTTAGTAAAGACGATGGCATCAACTTCTTGTGGTCTATATGGAAATAATGAAAGTTCCGTTCTCCCTTTCAATAGTAACAAAGCTTTTTTTAAAAAAAAAAAATCCCAGCAAACAATGAAACATTTGGCTTAGAATCCTATATGTTCCAGATGGTCCTGCAAGCCAGCTTAGCTCTGCTGTGGTTCTCTGCGTCCACTAACCAGGGAAGCAGTTGTATACATGCTCAGTTCATGGTGGGGAGCGAGTAAGAAGGGGAATAACTGCTGGGTGATTGCCTTTAGGTTCGTGGTTCTCCCCAGGAGGACTTTGGCCGTTGTCTGTGGAACAGGAGTCTGGATGAAGGGAACTGATCCAAGAGCCTCCTGAGCCGCCTACCCTGAAGAAACAGGAATCTAATGCGCCTGCTCTATAGCAAAGTGTCACAGAATCACAGCCTGTGAGATGATTAAACTGCTTATTCCTATAGATTTTCTGGGGGGTCTGCAAGTGCAGGCTGGCAGGAGCTAGGCTTAGTCATGTTTGAAGATCAGCAGGACTCAGCTTCCTTTTATGACAAACTTGGCATGTCATTTGACAAATGCAGTTGGTATGTCTATAACATGGCACAACCTATGACTGTGTTCCTGGCGACAGGCATATAAAGCGTTGATAACACAATCTCGAAATATTTGTGAGAAGGAAGCTTTTGCTACACAGATACTTTTGCACTTTATAGAAGGCAGCAGCCACAATCCTGTCATGCAGCATCCTGCATGCCATGCCAGCATCTCTGCAATTACCTGGCCACCAGCCATCAGTCCATCGATGCAACTGGTCGTGCGGTGCATTGCGCAAACTGGAGGACTATCGGCCACACAACAGCCAGCCCACGAGCCGACCCTTATTGCATGCATGATTACTGTTACAGCCAGATCGTGTTATGCAGTAGGATTATGGCTGTTACGTCTGGGTCACCCAGATTCTTCCTCGGAAGCATAACCGATGCAGTGCCCAGCAGGATTTACTGTTCCATAAGCTGAACCAGCTTGACTGAGACTTCGAAATACAATAATAAAGATTTTCCCCTCACTTCATTTAATATTTTGAGCATGTTGTCAATAATGGGATTCTGTCTTGCAGGGGGTAATTTAATTTATAAATAGCTGTATATTGCTTTTGGAGCCTGCATCTTCAATGTTTTCTTCCCAGGCAGTGCACCAACATATAGAATTTACAAAAAGACCACACCACTAAGACTTTCTTTTGCTTGCTGCCCCACATTTTAAAGAGAAGTGTCACTTTGCTCTCAAAAACAAACAAAAATTAATATAAACACCCACAGAGCTATCTTGTCCCTCATACATGCACCCAAAAATACAGGGCCAATTTTGTACAAATTAATTCCAATAAATCAGCAGTGAAACCCAGGCAAAAAAGTACTGTAACCCCCCCCCCCAAACATTAGTGCAACAAAAAGATGCTAGAAATTTATCTATTCTTTTTGTGTTGACAATACATTTTAAAAGCGTATGTCATACTATGACAAGAAAGATGAACCTCGGTTCATTTTACTATTGATAGCCATACAGCCCAAGTGAGGTGTGCGGCACGAGGGCAGAGGGGCAGAGTGCAACAAAAGAGCTTAGTAAGGGGTGGGGGGAACCTACTTCTTTTAGACTACAACTCCCAGAATCCTCAGCCTATAGTGCCAATGATAAAGGAGTGTGGGAATTGTAGTCCAAAACATCTAGAAGGGCTGAAGGCTCCCCACCCAAAATACATGACCACATCTCTTTGCTAGAAACATAACATGTTTCATAGTGCCTCTCTTGGGCAGCAGGAAGCAGAACTTATGGATTGTCCTAGCCGTCATTTAGACATGCAGTGAAATCAAATTCTTGATGCCTGTTTATTAAGCACAAGGTTTTGAGAGCACATTTGGTTGAACAAATGCTGATTGCTACAGCATTGAGTAAAGGACGTATCCTAGAAAAGTCAGTCCCCTCCCCCCACCAGCCAGTCTGTACTAGGCAGTCTTATAACTACCATCTTATACATCATTCATTTGCAGAAACACTTGCTTTTTATTCCCAAGTCATAGTCATACGATCATACAGTAGGAAGTGAGATGGTTAAAATAAACCCAGACAACAAAGCCATTGAATGTACTAATTTGTGCAAAATATTGTAGAGACAAAGATAGCAACATTCCTTGGTATGCCTACAAAAATTATCACCATTAAATTAATAGAAGTACATATGTTAATTAAAGCCACATGCTGATTCAGGGCAAGTTTATATACAATTAAGAAAGTTGTGATCAAAAGGGAGGAAAAGATACTATAACAACCACACAGAACATTAAGGTGTTGAGAAAGGTTGAAAAAGAGAACATGAATAATAATTCAATGCCAAACTAAGTTACTGCTAGCACGTGGGTTCCTCTACTATTTCAGAGATGTAATTGCTGAAGACCATCTAACTGATGGTCTTCTAACTGATCATGTTTGCAAACAAAGCCTGTTTATCTCCTGATCGCCAATCACAAAACAAAATGAGCCACTTCACAAACTACAGGAGATGTGGAAAGCTCATGCTGGGACAGTCAGATGTTTTTCAGGTCATAAGGAATCCACTCTTCCAAGTATGTGCTACCTGTAATGAATAGTTTGACCCTGAGAAAAAAGCACAAAGCTATGTGGTAGGTGTCATTTACAAGAGTAGAACTATTGGGATAATGAAGGTTTCATTCCTGATAGTGCATTATACCCTTCTATAACCTAAACAAACGTAACTAAAACAGCCATCTTAAGGCGGCTTTAGCAAAAAGACATTTGGAAACTGGTGTGCAGTTTAAGTCAGCAACACTCTTTCACGCACAGGATCACGCTACTAGACCTGCTACAATCATATCCCATTAATCTCTTTTCTGTTATTCATAGACAATTTTAAAATCCTGAGATTTGCCTTCATCGTTCTAAATGCCCCTCGATGCTACAAGGACAGCATTTCACTATAAGCTGATGACGTGGTTCCTAACTCAACAAAGCCTGATACCACCTGGACCTGGCAGATACAGGAAATGGTTAAGAAACGGGCCGTTTTTAAATCAGTCATGGGGTCAAGAATGAGACATGAGGATGTTAGAACAGAAAAGAAAGGAAAGCGCTCCTAATATTTGTTTTTAAAGAATTGTGCTATGAGGAAGCAACTTTAATTCCTGATATTTACAGCTGAGGCTGCAAACAGGCCCAAGAGCTACAGGGTCCAACTGATTGGGGGGGGGGTGAGAATCTTCCTTGGTCACCACAACTCCAAGAAAAGGACAAACTCTTCTTTTCCCATTGGGAGGAAACATCACACAAGGGGAGCAGCTTGGGAAGTGGGAGAGGTTCTCTTCCTTCCAGAGGATGCTGTATGTAAGTTTCACATGACTGCCAGGCTCAGAGGGAAATGGAAATGGAACCATGATTTCTAGCAGATTGCATGAGGTTTCTGTCCTCCCCTCGAATTCCCTGGGGCTGTGCTCACAGTCTATGTTTTCATGCTGATTCACACACT
>JAHTLZ010000010.1:7955992-7968857 GCA_023846285.1 Phrynocephalus versicolor
GAATTATTTTGCCCTGCAAGACCTATGGCCAAGATTCCCTCCAAGGTGCAGGGCTGTGTGGTTGTGTATGTCTCTCCTCCCCATACTCCTTGGAGCATTTCCCCACCCCCTCCTCCATGCATGCACAACAATTGTTTCCAGCTCCTTTGGCTCCGTTTCTGATGGTATCAAGGAGGAGGGAGAGGAGAACCGCATGTCCATGGCAATTCGGCAGGGCTGAAAATTAGGAGCGTTGCAAATGGGCGGGAATCCTGTTGCTCAGCACAGTCAATTGTACTAGAATAAAGTAAAAACTGGTCTGCTTATATACTACCCTATAGTGCTAAAATCACTTTCTGGGTGGTTTATAATTTATTTCTACAGGCTACACATTGCCCCCCCCCCCCCGCAGCGAGTTGGGTACTCATTTTACTGACCTCGGAAGGATAGAAGGCTGAGTCTGAACCCCAGGTCATGAGCACAGTTCTATCTGCAGTACAGCTGTTTAACTACTGTGACATGAGGTTCTTAATCTAAGCCACCAAATAGGCCACCAGATCAATGAGGATTTAGTAAATCAACTCCTCCACACGGTCCTTTGGGTCAAATTGCCTTATCCTAACAGTGACTTACTGCGTTAAAGTTTGTCGCAGGCTGATATGGTTCAAGGGAACTTGCAGAGGAGTTGACTTGCTAAATCCCCACTGATTCAATGGGCCTACTCTAATGTGACTTACTACATTAAGCAACAGGATTTCTGCCTGTTTTTGTTTCTTTTATTAACAAAGAGACCCAGAAAGAGAAGGGGGAAATCTGAAGCTGATTTTTGTATCAATGGTGGTAGAGTTACCACAAGAAAGGTGTGTGAGTTGTGTGTAAGAGCTACCTGTTGCCTACACTGCTCTATACACCTGTCCACAATCTTGCAGAAAACAGACTCAAGACGTCCTCTGATTTTAAACAGGATTTTGGATTCAGAAGATTAGGTGGGTTCCTGGTTTCCTTCTGGACATCTGACTCAGTATGTGAACTGTGAATGAGTAATGGCAGCCTCATTCTGAATCTATCTGCCTCACTTGGGTGTTATTGGCTGGATTGATTCTGCTTCTATGTTATTCCACACAACAAGACACCCCAAATACCAACACGGAAAAGCTATACAACAGCACACAGTAAAAAAGGAGTTATAAATTTTTGTGCAAGATACAAATAGTTCAAGGGTGTCGCAGTCAGTAGATTAACTTACAACCAGAACTGTAGCACATACTTCTATTTTTTTAATTTGAAGAGCGAAACGTGTGCATTAGCTATATCCCAAATCCTGAGTTGCATTTAATAAAGCAGGGATTTGAATAATTACTGTTGGTATTCAAGTGTTTATCAGTGAATAATCAGTTCAAAGGTTTCCTTTAAGGTGCACTTGGCCTGAGAGTAAAAAGGATTTTTTTAAAAAAAAAATTGAGACATAATGGCTTGAAATGAGAAACGCCGTCATTATAACCTGTTCCTCAAGAGGACCTCATCCTTTCAAGTTAGCCTTGCCAGCCTTATTAAATTCCAATTACATCTCCAGTGATAAATATTGTTACTCTATGGATGAGAAATTCTCTCTTATTTACTATGTTGCTACCCCGAGATGGTTTCTGCTGTCGCAAGCGGTTCTATTTTGTGTCGGTAGCAACATCTGTCATATGGCTTAGAGCCTCCCTTTGGGAAGCAGAGCGCATGAACGGTGCGTTCTTGCATGCATTTAGCTAACTAGTCAAAAAAAGGGACAAGCAGGGGAAGTTAGGGAGGCATATTTCCAGATCAGTGAACTTTCTTGAGATAAATCAACTACCATGAGTGTTGCAATCACCATTCTTTTCGCCATGGCTTGTCAGAAGAAAACATGCTGTGTTTAGAGAGGTGCTTTGTCTGGATCTGGCAGGGTGAGAGTTTCTGGGGCAGATTTTTTCCGCGGCCGGTCTTTGGGAACCACTAAGAATTCGGGCGCATCTGTGGAGAGCGGTGTAGAGGGAGCACTAGATGGAGCACTACGGATGGAAGCCGGAAGGGAGACATTAGAGATTGAGATGGCAGGCGGGACAATCCCAATTTTCTTGTTGGTGGCTTCCTGAGTTGCTCGTTCAAACTCGCGGACTTCATCCATAGTCATGTCTTCAGGAGGAAGGAGAGAAGAACAAACAAACGTTAGAACCATTGCATGTGTTTACTTCCATCATAATTGTTTGTTCAGGCACTAGCCCTAACAATAAATTCTCATTCCAGTATGAACATTTATGTATTAGACCAATATTGTCTTTTATTTACTCCATGTGGGGTTATGTAGCCCATATTTTTTGGAAGCCACACCTCTGTATCTTCATCTCTTTGCTGGAGTTGCTAACCATCAAAGGTACACACAGTGCCTGGCCAAAATTATATTTTGACCAAATTATAATTTTACAGAAAGCACCGCATTAGATGAAGAAACTATTGAAGGGCTGGAAGACAACTGATTGTCACAGCACGCCTGCAAATTTCAAATAGCATTTCTTGCCGTCTGCATATTAGCTTGCTTTGTTCTGTGACTGCTCAGAGGATGATCAATACAGCTTCATTCACAAGTATGATTTCTTCATTACAAAGGCCTGCTAAAAGCATGTCCTACGCTGTCATGAGTTCCTCCTCCAACAATGCACCATCTGTAAAGTATAAATTGACCATCCAATATAAGCAATTTCCCATGTTTACCAAAAAACAAGACACAAGACAAGCAGTATCAATCTGTTACTTTGTTTCTTTAGAACTCTATGTATTACAGCATCAACAACCAAAACTAGATGTCATGGGAAATAGTTTTAGCCCTGAGATTACACATTTCTCTATGTAAGGCATCTACTTTTCCTACACATAGGAGACACCTACGGTTTTGAATGCATGAACTATGTCCACTGCTCTGATTGCAAGTATTAATTCTGAGTATCTATGGATGTACACAACAACACACAAGATGGTAACAGTGAAAACAACAATGAGACTGTGGGCCTTTCCACACGACCCCTAAGATCCGCTGGCCACTTAAATTCGGACCAGAGATCTTGGGGGTTTGTTGCTGTTCCTGTGTTCCCACCCCCTCCGCACTCCTGGCTGCTGTCTGCGTGAGGGGAGGGAGAAAAAAGGGAAGAAAAGAATGCCGGCTCACCTCCGTCTGCCTCCCGGCAGCATTCCAGTCTCTTAAGTATCTCTTAAAGGGGCGGGGGCCAAGAAAACAACAAACAGAAGTCAGGAGAGCCCGGCACTCACTACGTTACATCTGCATCAGGAATTTTTCACCCCCGGAGAGCAGGTATTTGAAAAGTGTGCTGGGACGCGCTTAGGTGGGCGTGGTCGCACTTAATTTTTTTGTAAACTCCGGAGCTGGTGGGGAAACAATTTTAAGCTCCGGATCTGGGAGCCATTTGCTGCGGATTTTAGGGGTCGTGTGAAAAGGCCCTGTGACAGTGATGATAATCGTGTTCAAGGAGATTTGTAATGTTTAGAGAAGGGTGCTCTCTAGGGACATGCAAGTGCTTTTCTGTCTCAATATGAAGATTATATCACACAGATGGTGAGTAGTTGCGGAGTGAGAAATGTATCATCAGGTTTTATTAGACTACAGCATTCCTCTGCTTGTTGGTCATTCATGTTTGCTGGCTAGGGCCAAAGTGAACTAGATTCCAGTAACACTGTTTCAAATCCAACATACAGCATGTCGACATAATTTTTTGATGCCAACTGACACAAAACAATCATTATGAATTAAGCAATGGCACTGTGGAATTTTTTCAAATTCTGTGAAAGGTCAGCAAAGGCTCTCTCTCTCTCTCTCTCTCTCTTTCTGACCGGTTGAGTATACAGATGGAGAGTAAATGCAAAGTCCATTTGGTATAGTCTCTTATACCACAATGGATTCAGAGACAATGGAGAATTAATTGAGAAACATTTGGATAAATCAGTGTTTGTGGGGCGAGGGGATTACAAGTTTTTTTCTTTGTCTGATAAGCCAACATCAGCCATGAACTTATTAGAAATGAGCTGGCCAATAAATACAACTGAAATAGCTGGAGTGCTTAATAATATGGTTGTTATAAGAGGCAGCAGCAACAAGGCAATTAGGGGATATATATATCTCCTCATTGCGACAGGAAAAGGTTTTGGATATTCATTCAGAAATATAATAAAATGTCAGCAAGACTCTGCTACACAATTCCACCAGAGGGCAGAGTTCTCTTATGAAAATCAAGGGTGTTCGCCTCCACCACCCCCCAATTCCAAAGCTAACTTCTTGCGTAATTCTCCACCAATTCAAAATTCACCAGGGGTTCAGCAAAGGGTCATCAGAGATTTGCACTCCATAGGATACAAAGCCAAATCCAGGCTGGTTTCAATTTTAGCCTATCTTTCCTGAACAGGAGACTGGAGTGAAGGAAAAGAAGAAAAGTTCAAAGAGGGCGCTGACATGGATACTGAATGGATGGGCTGAACAAGTAGTTAACGAGTCTCTTGGAAATACAGATCAGTAACATGGTTAAAAGCCACTCAAAATTCCATCTAAAAACCATTTTAATCATTTTTGTGACATATCTGTGATATATTTAAGTGAAACGGCTAAGAAAGTAATCCATATTTGTGTAAGTATCATGAGGTTGCTAGTGGTTTTTCCATATCATTAAATGACTGACTAGGTGGTTGCCCAAACTCATCATAGCGAAAGGCAGCTGCGTGTCTGGAGTGGACACACTGGGCATGATTGAACAGGAATGTTCACTGCAAAAGCTCCTTCTAAACGGGGCACCTCCCGGGCTACTCTAAATGCCTGAGAACTCTGGAGCAGGATTATACTTTGATATGGATTCTTGCATTGATCAGAGGAGCTGTACTGGATAGGGGGCACCTTCTGACTCCAATATTCTATGATCGTATGTATCTGCCATTGCAGGAGACAACAGAGGAAGAAAAACAAACTTCTGATGCCAATACAAGGATAATCTTAGTTTTATACCAGCAGAGTGACACCAGAGTAAAAAAAAATACTTAAAGAAGTTGAAGTTCTACCATGCTCCATGTGAAAAATGATGAAGGCTTTCATGGCTTGTCATCAAAAGAAATATTTTACTTTGACTCCTGTGTGGATCAAGGGGAACAGCTCTCTTTTGTTTCCATCTGTTGCTTGACTGATACAACTCAAAGCCATTGAACCAAAGCTTTGCCCTAACACCTCCAGAAATCAACCCCGCATGATCTTGGCACCAAAGTTCCCCCAACATTTCAATGGGCAATAATGTTGGTGGACAGTAACGATAGACACAGACAAAAGAATGTGCACTCTGTTCCTGTGGAAAACTGCTGGATCAGGGCATGCATTGTTTGACTATGATCAATCCGACTGCAGACCTTGAGAGAAAGGACTGGGTGCTAACACATCACATAACTGCTCTGGTCAGATCCTGCGCCAACTGGCACAGAAAGTTGGGATATAAATTTACTAGTGGTTGCACCCAGCAGCTCTAGCCATACTGTTTGTTTTTCTGTTGGAAACGAGTCAATACACTAAAATTTCTATGTAGAGATATACCAGGAAAAAACCCACTAGGAATTATGACACACCACTGGATTAATATTTGGAATACAAGGAAGGTTAGATGCAATCAGGAAATCAAATGCTGACTTAATTTGTCATTTCTCCCTTCTAACAAAATGCAGGAGGTACACACATTTGACTGTGGACATTTTTTTCCAGAAAACACAGATAATTGGGCCATTTAAAAAAATTGGAAATTTGTTTTGGAAAGAGGGTGTGGCTTTATGACATCACTAGGAATCATCCAATCAGTCTTCTGAAGAGCTGGTTCAGAACAGGAAGAATTCATTTCCTTCCCACAGGAATCCTTGTCATGCAGAATCACCACTGGATTTTTTTTAAAAAAAAACTTTTTGTTTTAGGAGAACCTGGGCAATATTTTCAAAGACACTACATACACTTCCTTTGGTATGGCTGGCTATTTCATCCACAGGAGATGAATGTTGACTGCAAACTTTAATGTTCGTTTTTTCATGCATATTTTTCTCATATTCTCGGACATCCTCCATAGTCATATCTGAAAAAAGTTCAAGATGTTGGGATTGGCTATTAATTCCATTCTTAAAATTTTAATTTTAAAAAGGAAGAGGTTGGAGGGGGTAGGGGAAAAAAAGAACCTTTCTAGCGAAAGGCAAAAAGCAGGAAGCCAACTAGATTTATGGGGAATCGTTGGTAAGGAAAGTTATGTTAAACTGGCCAAATAACTATAAGAAGGTTAAATTGAAGGAAATGACAGTATGGATGCTTGGAAGCCAGGATAATTTTGTGAAATGAGCTTGGCAAGAGGGTGAAAGGTGCAGGCTTGGCTAAAGGCAAACATCTTCTAAAATGCTTTTAGAAGATTTCTTGAGGGGTGGGGCCAAGGTTTGGGAAGAAGGATTAAGGAACGGCTCAAGAATGTGCTTACCTTGTCCGGAGCCTTCCAACAAAATTCTACAGCATTATAACACATTATCCTTTACATAGCAAGCAACAATATAGCTTTATTACTTAAACACAGTCATATTGTAACGATTATGGAAGTCAAATAGTCCATAGGTGAAGCCAAAGTAGCAGTAAACAAATTGAAAGAGAAATCCAGCCTTACAGGGCCTATTCTTAGTCTTCATTCTAGAACTCTCCAGGTAACAACAGTATAGCATTCTGTTCCAACATGCGTGGTAGTGGGAACTTTGGTACTTCGGACTGGGGTAGCTTGTGGACCATGCAAGGGAGGTACCCAACCCCTAAATAAGGGGAGGGTGGGGGAAGGACATCGCTGCTCCAATCACATACTGCCCAAGCTTTAGACATGTTTCAAAGCTCAGCAGAAACATTCACGGATTGCAAAGATTTATCTTTCTTTTTTATGGATTGAAGTGCTCAGTGGCATAGCACAGGTTGTTAACACCCAGGGAAAGGCAAGTAATTGTACTGGACTATATATTATCTCTAATTCTGTAAGCTGCCTTGGGTCCTTTTCCAAGGAGAAAAAAAATACTCTAAAATTAATTAATTAAAATAAAATAAAATAAGCATTGTGCCCCTTAATCTGTGAACCATTAGCACTCATTGAGACCTCTTGGAAGGCCGGCTTATTAGCTGGATGGAAGTTGAGTGGCAGGGGAAGCAGGCCCTTGGCTCATGGAAGGAAAGCCGGGCTTCCCGCCTTTCAGGATGGCTACCGCCACACTTGAAGAGACAGTAAGCGTCCCCTGACTCCTCTGAGCTTGCCCCCCCCCCCGTGACCTCCCCCAAACCCCTCCTGCTCCCATGCTGCTTGCCAGGCCTGTGCTGACAGTTGGCTTGGAAGGGCAGCTGAGCAGGCTCTCTCTTCCAGAAGCGCCCACTGTCTCTGTGCAGGTGCTGGCCTATCAATGTGCCAGTTCATGGATGGATGAAAAACACCAGACAGGCTTGCTGCCTTTCCATCTGGTGGCAGCAGCAGCAGCAGCAGCAGCAAATGGGATGGCAATGAGCCTATCAACAAATTTACTTGGACAAACGGAGCTAAGTTGTGAGTCCCCATCCCTGATGGGTGTGATGGCTTCCTAGAATTGTCTCACTTTGTACTTCCAAAAATTCTTGCACCCGGGGCAACCACCCCTTTGTCCCCCCCCCCCGTGCTAAGCCACTGAGTGCTTTTCCATTCCAGCATGTTTCACTAAAGCAGTGGTTCCCAACGTGTGGGTCCCCAGATGTTCCTGGACTGCAACTCCCAGAAGCCTCCACCACTTGCTGTGCTGGAAGGGGTTTTTGGGAGTTGCAGTCCAGGAACATCTGGGGACCCACACGTTGGGAACCCCCGCCCTAAAGGATGGCTAAGACTCAGCACATCAGCATATTACCTCCATTGTACAAAAGCCTTCACTGCCCTCCACTGACATAGATTACTGCAAGCTTCTTCCACTCACGCACAACATGGAAAGAAAGAGCATTAAAGCACTGATCAAAGAAAGTTATAAGCAATGGAAAATGGCATGATCAAAAGCACTTCTGCCAAACCAAGTACATGCTCTTCAGTAGCAGCACAGCACTGGTATTAATAATAAAATAATGGTGCCTTCCGTAACTGCATATTAGGTGACAATCTTACACAAAGATAACTGCATTTTAAAGTGCGGTCTTACATACTTCCACCTGGAAATGAGATCCATTGAAATAACAGAACTATTTCTAAGTAAACAAGCCGACGACTTGAGATGAGCACGCAGTCACGAGGAACAACAAAATACTTGGGTCCATAAAATATACATTTATACAATAAGTCACCGTTCTTTCATTTAATTTGCTTGATACCACCAACAGCTGAACCTTTAATATTTGGCTTGAAGTGTAAATAGAACAAATACAGAGGAAAGGGATAAATTTAATCATTATTCACCAAAGAGAAAGACCTCCCCATTTGCTGCTTCTGTGGGAAACACTGAAGGGAAAGTATTGAGTATTAATCTCAAGTTGTTTATCATTTTCTACCAGCACCAGAAATCCAGGATTGCCTAAAGAAGATAAATGTTACAGAAAGCCTCAGTCACCCAGTCCAGTGCTCTGCCTTCTCAAAGCCTGTATGTGGACCCTGCCCCTTTTCTGCTGGGGTGGGGGGGGGAATAAGGAACCAGTTTTTCAGTCTTGCTTCTGCGAATGAGCCTGATGATTGCACAAGCATGAAGAAGAACCTCGATCTCTACCAACATCAGGGAATCCAAAATTGTCCACCAATGGTGGACAAGGAACAATGTGGGAAGAACAGATTTCTGCTCTTGTACTCTGCCAAACTTGGGCTGCAGAGTTATGGGAAGAAGAATCCCCTTGGACATGCAAGTGGCACTGGATGGAATCCAAAATATGTACATGTGCATATTTTCTTAAAAGACTAGAGGTACCTGTATCTTGGTGAAGAACTAAAAGAAACCATTTTATCTTTCCATGTTCTGGAAGTATGAGCCAAAATCCTATTGAGGTTTTATGCAGACATGATATGACTGGCATAAACCTTGTTAACACACTGTTACACAAGTGTAGAAATTAGCATAGTTCAATTTTATGCCATTTGTGTTGTGCTAGCAAGTGTATGTAATTAGATTTGGGCTTCTGGGCAATCAGTTTAATCTGGGAAAGACTAATAACTGCTTACTAGCATTATCTAACTATGGGCGTTTATACACGACCCCTAAACTCCGCCGCAAATGGCTGCAAGCTCCGGAGCTTAAAAATGTTTCCCCACCAGCTCCGGAGTTTGCAGACAATTAAGTGTGACCCCGCCCACCTAAGCGCGACCCAGCACACTTTTCTTGTACCTGCTCTTAGGAGGTGAAAAATATTTGATGCGGATGTGCTGGGCTCTCCTCGCTTCTTTTTGTTTTTGTTTTTTTGCCTCCTGCCCCTTTAAGAGGAACCAGGAAGTGAATGGGGCTCCCCGGCAGCTTCCACCAGCACAGGGAGGTAAGGCTTTATTCTTTTGTCCCTTTTTTCCCTCCCTCCCCTCAAGCAGCCAGCAGCCAGGAAGTACGGAGGGGTGGAGACGCACGAAGAGCGACAAACCCCTAAGATCTCTGGTCTGAATTTAAGGGGCCAGCGGATCTTAGGGATCGTGTAAAAGCGCCTATGGTCTTCAAAACATTGCAAAAATGGCCGCTCTACTGCAGCTCACTTTTGTCTGCCAGAGAGCAGCATAAAGCACTACAAACTGAGTGTACATCTCAAAGAATGGCTCTGCAATACTTTGGCAAGTACCTGAAAGCGTATTATTTGTTCACAGCTTTGAAGCCGGTAGTCAGAAGTCCCTTATTGAGCAGACCTGTTATTACTAGGGGTGAAGGGGAGAAGATGGCACCATTCTTTGTCCTTGTTGTGCTTAATCCTGCACACACAGGAAATTTCCTTGCACTGAACTGCTTTCCTATTGCATGCCTTATATATATATAGGGGACCTAATAGGGATGATCTCTTCCCACATTCCCAGTCTTCCTGTGATGTGAAGAGTCAGGCTAGGAGAAGCTTCCACCTCTAATGTGGTCCTGAGAACTGTGAGGCCAGAAAAGATGGGGAGCTTTCTGGGCTAAAATCCTAGTGACTACAGGATGACATAAGGACAATCCTGTAAGGAACCTCTTTGGGTCCTCTCAGGGAGAAAAGCAAGTTAGAAATACACAAATAAATTAAATAATATAACCAGATTCTCCTTTGTATTAACAGGCAAACACTGGTTATGTAATCACTTACAGTGCGATGGGGAACGTCCCACTGTGTGATTTCCCTTACATATGTATCAAGTATGAATAGGATTTTGGCTCTGATGTATTGATGTATTGACATTTTTGTCTCAAGATCCTAGTCTGTGTGTTTTGTACACAGAAGATAGACAGCCTAAATGTGACCCCCCCCAAAAAAAAAAAACAACCTGTGATTCTTTTGATTACTGGAAGTTGTGTTATTCCTGGCCCTGAATGCAACAGTAAACATTATGTCATAACTTCTGAAACCAGGTCCTTGACACAGGTTTTCAAAGGGGAAATCAACTCCAGAGGGCAATCTGAACAGCTGAACCTGTCAATCAAGACCCAGCTGAAGTTTTAACTCCTCCCTGTAAAAATATTACAAAAATATATTTTAAAAGAATAGAGAAGAATTATTCAGAAGTTCATTTATTTAAGCTTGTGGGGAGAGATGTTTTAACCTGATATTAGCAGAGCTGTAGTTCCTATATCCTGTCATAGTTTCAACCATTCCACCCTTCTTGCTATTATACAGTTGCTTGGTAATGTGTCAAAACACAGACTTGACAATTATTTTGTATTTGGGTGAGCAGTGGTTAACTGATGAAAAAAGTTAGATTTATGCATTTTCCCTTGGTTAGTATTTCTTTGTGAATGGCAGTGAGAACAAGAGAGTATCCTGTAGACCACCCTGACTGCTGCCATAGGCATTGTCAAGTAAAGCTTGGCAACTTTATCCTATTGGCAATACAGGCATGATATTATGCAACAACGGAGCATTTGCTATTGTTTTGAATCATAGATACAAAAGCACAATATGTCAAATTCATAAAATTGAGCTGTTTTTTTTTTAAAACCAAATTTGAAAAGAAATGTATCTGTTTCTAGATTCAAGGTCCAAAGATCTTCCACACCTTGTATTTCTGATCATTAGCATGTATGGGTGTAAAAGCTGGACAGTTAAGGAAAGTGATGGGGGGGGGAGAATAACATGTTTGCAATGTAGTGTTGAGGAGAGTTTTGTGGATACTCTGGACAGCCAGAAAGACGAACAAATGGTCATAGATCAAATCAAACCTCAACTATCCTCTGGAGGTAAACATGTTGCAACTGAGGCGGTCCTATATTTGATGCATCATGAGAAAAGATGAAGAAAATATGACATGGATTGACTTCCAAAAGAAGCCACAGGTTTCTGTTTTCAAGAGCTGAGCAGACCTCTTGAGGACAGGAAATTCTGGAGACTGACCATTGACAGGGGTGCCATGAATCAGAGACAACTAGTCGGCACAGAATAACAACTTGTATTCTTACATTCTCAAGAAGAATGACTATTTTTTTCTCACAAGTATAAAAAAATAAATGAAGTCCTCTTGGTTACTTGAAGTGCCTTTTCAAACTTCTCTAGTGTTACCCTGTGTGAAATAATTATGACGCGAGTCAGCCAAAATTAGGTACGTTGAAGTCCTGTGGATTTCAACACCAGAGTTTTAAGTTCACTCTTATCTGGCCCATTGGGATTAATGAAACATAAAAGGACCTGTAATTGTCCGCACTTTCTTTTTTGTATTTATGAGTGGATTTGGGACCTGACTCTACAGCCCAGGATAATAGGTGAACACTGTAGGGAAGAGGAGCGGCACTGCAAGGCTTAATAGGATCCAGGAGATAATCTGGTAACAAAATTAATACTTTTGAAAAGGTTTTTTTCGCTTCTTTTAAGGTTATTTGTGAGCGTCCTTCTTTGGTATCAACATGGATGCAGAAGGGAGTCATCAGCATGCTTCTCTTTAAGGAAATGCAGATTTTCCTAGAAGCCACACACTTACTTGTGTAAATGGCAACAGACAATGGTGCTGCTGCAACTTCAAATTAACATACTGTATATCTTAGATCACACTGATGCCAATGCATTATCCGTGATACAGGGCAATCGTTCAGCGTCCACGCCTACAGAGATGTATAGAGCAGAAGAATTCCAGCACTGCATAGCAGTGGACATGTCAAAGTATTGCAAGGACTTGAACTGTGCATGTCAGCATTTGTAAGTCAGCAAGAGGACTTGAGGATCTATGATCTGCCAAATACTATCAGCCGTACCCAGCTTGGCCAATGGTGAGGCATCATGAAAACAGCATTTCCTCAAGGTCTGGAGGACTGAAGATCTTTGATCCCCAGTGTAGGTTCTCCTCTATCAAATGTATAGAAACCCAAGTGCTGAATTATTGATTCTTGAGTTAGGTGCCTCACCTCTTCATTTTTTATTTGTCTTAAAATTCATTTTCAGGTCAAGCTGTTCAAAAATCATAAAAGTATATTACATTAACTCTACCTAAAGGGACAAGTGAATGAAGATCCAGATTATGCTGCAGGCAAATGAAGAATGCTGGTTTGTAATGAAAAAATATGCCTATGACTGGTTTACTTGATGAAGAATTGTACTTTCTAGCCTTGTAACATCTTAAGCCCTGGGGAAGATCTACAGTATCAATATTTCACATGTTACCGGAATATGTTAAATTGGCATCCTCAGATATTTTAAAGAGGACTACAGTAGGAAGCAGAAAATAAGCAGCCATGGAAGGGC
>JAHTLZ010000010.1:7971357-7984634 GCA_023846285.1 Phrynocephalus versicolor
TTTATTATTCATATTTTTAGTTATCAAATTTGATTTTGCTTTATTTAATTTGAAACCGGAAATATTCCCATACTGGTTCAATTCTTTAAAAATTTCGTTTATGCACATAAGGGGTTTTTCTGTAAATATTATTACGTCATCAGCAAATGCTCTGAGTACATACTTTATTCCATTAACTTTAACTCCCTCTATCTTATTGTTTTCTCTTAAAGCTCTCAAAAGAATCTCCAGCAGCAGGACGAATATCAGCGGTGAGAGAGGGCAACCTTGCCTGGTGCCCCTCTCAATTGAGATTTCCTTTGTAATTTCCTTGTTTATAATCAATTTAGCCTTTTGGGTAGAGTATATAGCTCTAATCCCATTTTTTATTTTTTCCCCCATTTTTAGTTCCTCTATTACATAATTTAAGAAATTCCAATCAACTAAATCAAATGCTTTTTCAGCATCAATTAGCAACAAAGATAATTCCTTACTTGGATTCAACTCCGCATCTTCTATTATATTTATTACTGTTCTTATATTTTCTTTCATAAATCGACCTGGGATGAATCCGGCTTGCTCCTTTCCAATGATTCTGGTCAGAACTTTTTTCAGTCTATTTGCAATTACCCCTGTGAAGATCTTATAATCTATATTCAGTAAAGATATGAGTCTGTAGTTTTTAACTTGTCTTAAGTCTGCCCCTTGCTTCGGGATAACCGAGATTAATGCATCTTTCCATGATTCTGGCATTACACCTTCTTTCATTACATTATTTATGATCTCTTTTAAGTATGGCAGAATCTCGCTTTGTAAGTTTTTATAATAAGCTACCGTTATCCCGTCCGGGCCCGGAGCTTTCCCCATCTTTAAATTTTTAATTACTTCTAAGATTTCTTCATCATTTATATCCGTATTTAGATATTCGATATCTATTTCCTCCATTTTAGGCAGTGGTTTACTTTCTAAATATCTTTTTATTTCCTCTATATCTGTTTGCTCATATTTATATAACTCACTGTAAAATTTCACAAATTTTTCTTTAATTTTTTCTGGGTCTGTTATTATCTCTTCTTGATCTTCTATCTCCGTTATAATCCTCTCTTTTTGTTTTTCCTTGGTTAACCACGCTAACATTTTTCCAGGTTTATTAGCATATTCGAAAAATCTTTGTTTAGTCCATTTTATTTTCTTCTCAACCTCATGTTCAATCAGACTTGACAGGTGGTTTCTTAAAATCTTTATATCCCTCAGTAGATCAGAGTCCTCAGGCTTTAGGATTAATTTCTTTTCTAGGTCTCTAATTCTTTTTGTTATTTCCGTTATATTCTTTTCTCTATCTTTCTTTATTTTAGCCATTACCTGTATCCCTAACCCCCTCATATATGCCTTACTGGTTTCCCAAATTATATTCTTATTAATAGTAGCCGTATTGTTTATTTGAAAAAATTCTTTCATCTGGTTCTTAATCTCAATTATTGTTTCATCCATCTTCCAGATATCATCATTTAATCTCCATCTACCTTTTACCCTTTTTTGAACTTGTAGATAAATGGCAACCGGATTATGATCTGACAGGGTTCTCTCTTGAATTTCGGCTTTCTCTAAATTAAGAATTAGATCTTGAGAAATCCAAATACTGTCAATTCTACCACCTGATTTATGTACCTCTGAAAAGTACGTTATTTCTTTTATATTCGGATTTTTAACTCTCCACGCATCAAATAAATTCATATCTTCCACCATTTCAAAGAAGGTAAGTGGTAATTTCCCCGAGTTTGTTACTCTTATCTTGTCCGTCCTATCCAAATCCATCGATACCACTCCATTAAGGTCGCCCAAAAGCATTATCTTTTGAGCCATATGTTCCCTTAATGAATTCCCCACTTTCCGGTAAAACTCACTTTTTTTATTATTAGGAGCATAAAGCCCTACTATCAAAATCTTATCATTATTTACAGATATTTCCACACCTAATAACCTTCCCTCCTCATCTTTAAAAATCAATTCGGGTCTTAATTCTGGTCTAACATACATAACTATTCCATTCTTTTTTACTGTTGCTGATGCTATGAAGGTAACTCCCAGTCTTGGATTTTCTAAAATTTTACTATGATCACTTTTTACATGGGTTTCCTGTAAAACCATGAAATCCCATTTCCCTTTTTTGAGCACATGCTCAACTTTATTCCTCTTCAATTTACTGTTCATTCCATTCACATTCCAGGTCATACCTTTCAAACTATTAACCATTTTGATTTTCCTCTTACTCTCTAAAGTTCCTCAAATATTCCCAAACGATATCTGACAATAACTAAGAATTAACCTTTTCTTTATTATTCCACACAGATATAGAGAACAAAGAGAAAAAAGAAAAATAAGTGTTAATAAAAATAATAAAAAGCAATACTAGCAGAAATACTAGGAAAATTATCTCATCTTAAGGGTTGGGCAGGAGGTAATGCTAACTTTATACAGTTGGCTCCATCCTTCACAGTCTTCCTCTTTTCTCGCCGCAGAGTTCTACTTCATACTTCCTCCAAAATATTCCAGTCTCTTCCACCGATCTAAATGTCCTTTTCTTATCTTTATATTTAAACGTCAAACCTTCTGGCGTTTCCCACCTAAATGGGATTTTATTCTTCTTGAGGGCTGAAGTCATGAACTTATAGTTTTCTCTCTTCCTTAATATACGGCTGGGAACTTCTCTCAGAATCTCGATCAGGTTATTCTCTATTTTCCATGGATCTGCTCTGTTCTTAAACAACATCTTATCCTTCAAGAGTCTTGAATTCAAATGTAGGAGGCAATCATCAGATCCCTTCTTCTTCATATTATTCTTAGATCTCAGTCTGTAAACTTTATCTATATCAGGATTCAGGCTGTTTTCTTCTACTCCGAGCCAGGAAGCCAGTTCATTTTTAACTTTACCATAAAGATCTTCTCCTTGACTCTCTGGTATTCCTTTCAGCCTTAATATCATCTCCTTTTGCCGCATTTCAAGAACAGCATTTGCATCTAAGATTTGTTCATGCAGGTTTTTCATCTTTTGTAAGTCATCTCTAAATTTTTCTTGTTCTTTTTTAATGTCCTTTTGTTCATGTTGCGTCTTTTTAATTGCCTCTTCTTGTTTATCGTTTACTATCTTCACATCCTGAATGGTTTTTTCCAACTCTTGATTTTTATATGTAATTCCATTAATTTGACTTGTCAATTCTGTTATTAAAAGGGCATTCTTCTCTACCTTTTGAGCCATTCCTTCTATTTTTCCCTCAATCGATTTAAAATTCTCTTCCATGGTTTTGAAATTTTCTTCCATTGATGTAAATCTATCACTTATCCTCTTATCCATTGATATCAAGAATTCTTTCAGATCCATGTGTTGCTCTGTTTCTGCTATCGAGTTCCTCCTTTGTTGGCCTTGGGTCACATATAAACCTATGGATGATTGTCCTTTTTTTGAGCCCATTGGTTTTATTATCTTTTGACAACTCACGTTTTCTGCTTTGAAGCTGCTAGGGCTGTCGGGTATAAACTGTAAGTTCCGTGTAGGGGCGTGCACAAGATGATACCTTTATGAACCCTCAGATTTATATTTGTTTGACCTCTCACTTCCAGAGATCGCCGTGGTTTCCAGCAGCTGGCCTCCTTCTTTAAATTCCCCTCTGGCTCATGTTACTCAACTCCCCCTCTCAGTTCTGTTTCTCCCCGGGCAGCTCAATTACGCCGAGTTCACATGTGATTGATTAACTCTCTCTGCACCTTGTGCACTCCATATCATTAATTCACAGGTTTGCCAGAGGGTTCGTTTCAGGCTACAAACAGTAAGATTTCAACAAATAGATTCCAGTTTTCCGTGACCCTTAATCCTATACGTTTAAACTCCAAGCTTTTAATCTCCTCTACTTTCCTCTGCTTTCCTCTGCTTCCAAACTGTCGGCATTTCAATCAACTCTATTCGCCATCTTCATCTCTCTCCTCCTCCTCTCCCCACGGTTAAATATCTTAGCTGTGTAACATCGTCTTGTTATTATTCCTCACAACCCATTGATCATTAACGACTGCAGAGTGCGGCTTCTCTCGGCCCCTTCTTCCACTTAGAGATACAGCATATAAATCACTCTTCTGGACCGGTTTCCCCCAGCTATTTTACCACACGGTGTTAAGCTCTAATAAACTAAGGGGGAGGAAAAGTCTTCTTATCTTAGTTGGAAAGAAGGATATAGCAGTGGCTGGGTCAGTCTGGGGCGTCAGAAAACGGAGTATTGCTCCAATCCCTTAGCGTCGGGGCTTATGCCTCCCCTCCCTTGCTGCGTAGTGCATCCTGCACTATCACACCAAGACTTGAGGGAGTAACTTGCTTCTTCTTATTTCAGTCCCTTTTTTGACGCTGCCAGGGTGCTGCCCCCAAGATCCCCCCTTGGGGTTAGGTAGACTCACGCCAAAGTCGCCCCTCTCCAAACACTCCGCTTCTAGAGATCGCCTCGAGCTGACGAGCGACGAGGAATGCGACCTCCCGTCTGACCTCCAGCCTGCAGGTGTTTTAGTCTTCCCGGGCAAAAGCATTCCTTGCATTCATTTCATTCTTGCCTCCAATCTTATGTTCTAGGGTTATAAGGCATCTCACTGTAATGAAGTAATTAATCTAGAAAGACTGAAGATTTAAGAAGAAAAAAGAGCTGTTTATATGGTGGTATTAGGGCTATGGGAGGGGGGGGTTACAGTAATCTGGACGTGAGAGTTCAAACTCCTAGATCCTGGCTCTGGAGTCAGGTGCTCCAGTCCACTGAGCTAGAACAGCTCCAGTAATGATAGCTGTTATTTGCTGTCAAGCCTGTGTTAAAGTAACCCTAATACAGCTTTTGAGATAAATGAGACATTGAAGGGGTGATTTTACCAATTCCACACGCAATCAGTTTCCACGGCAGAGCAGTGATTTGAACTCGGGCCTCCTGAGTCCTAGGCCATCATTCTATCTACTGTATGACACCACACTGGTCATCTTGTAATGATGGCACTAGATAGATACAGTAGTTGCGTAATCCTCTTTTCTGAACATGGTTACTCAATGTGGCATAGTGGGTAGAGTGATGGACTATGACTCAGGAGACTTGGGCTTGATTCCCTAGCTCTGCCATAGACACTCACTAGGAGAGTGGAATGGGCAAAGGTAAAGGTGAAGGTTTCCCTTGCACATGCGTGCTAGTCGTGTCCGACTCTAGGGAAAGTGCTCATCTTTTTTTTTTTTAGACAATGAGCCAGTGTAGTGCAGGTCCGTGGCCACGTGGCCGACATGGCTGAACACATTTCTGCACACAGAACTCTCTTTACCTTCCTGCTTTTTATGGCAGTATCTATTCATCTACTTGCATTTACATGCTTTTGAAATGCTAGGTTGGGTAGGAGCTGGGGTTAACAGCGGGAGCTCCCTCCGCTGCGTGGCACCCGGGATTCGAACCGCCGAGCTGCTGACGTTGCAGCTGATAGTTTCAGTGCTCTGGCCCAATGAGCCACTATGCCCCTTGGAACGGGCAAAACCACTCCTTAAATACCTCTATACCTTGAAATTAGTGTGAAAAGATCAGTTCTACTTGATGGCACCCCGCCCCCCCCCCCCCACACACCTATTTTTCAATCAACCATGTATAAGAGGACCCCCATTTTTCCAACACAAAATTACAGTTTTGCAACTGCATGGTTCGCTCCTTGGTTTATTTTCGTGCTATTCTAACAATTTTAGACAAAATAGTCTTATACTGTACATGGAAAAAACTGTAGTTCCAACTTGAATGCACATAGTTTCTAAATAAGTGCACATTCCAGACGCAATCTTGTTGAACCAAAGAACTATTTTGAGTGGTCAGCAAATACGTTCCTCACAACAGAGACTACAGATCAGCACAATTCCCCTTTCCCTCACAAACAATTATGGCAACTGGCTTCTTCTCCTTTTCCTTTTGCTTTAGCTCTAAGAGGAAATCAAGCACAGGGTGGCAGCAGTGTTTCTGCCTTGCTAGTACCGGATACTAAAAATGCTATTTTTAAAACATTCGGCATTTGGTATTACAATATACTGAAACATGGAGCAATTTGTGTGAATTGCTAGCAAAATTAGTTTGTTGAAATGAGTTTGCCTCACAAATTATATCTGACAGAGAACAGGGATCAAGGGAGGGCATTCTAAATTAAATGGTTAAAATAAGTACTAAATAGCAGAATGATTATGTTCTGCCTGAATGAGACAGATGATGGATGGAAACCTGCAACAGCTAGGCATGAGTGAACCTCCATGACTTCAAAACAAGTATTTGTGGTGATTTTGAAAGAGCAAAAATCCTATTTTTAGAATATTAAAAATCTGACCACATTCAGAAGTGAATTCATATTTGGCCTGAAGACTGAGCAGTAGAAAGCAATATAGCTGGCTTCTAGAACACAGCTTCATAAGCCCAAGGGAACTTCACATTTGTTTTTTTGCTAGCGGTGCATGTGTGCATATGCATATACACATATGTACATTTCATAGCATTTTACAGAATTGTTTTTTGAAAATGAAGGGAGTTACCTTTGTAGTACGACATGATGGCATTCCTTGGAATCCGTTCATGACCTTTATTTCGAAATACAGGAGAACCTCTGTTGACAAACACCTCCGTCCACATAATTTTTGGTTGACAAAAGGAAATCCATGGGAAATAATGCCTCTGTTTACGTCTCCCCCCCCTCCACAGTACCTCAGTTTATGTAAGGGATTGCAAAAAAAGTTCCCAGGATGCATTGCTCCCCCATGTGTTTCCGGTTTACAAAGTTTCCGGATTACGAAACATTCCGGACAACAGATTAACTTCATCAACCGAGGCACGTCTGTATGGACGTTTCTATATTTCATGTTGCTATTAATCAGTAGACTTCTGCTTCCTGATTTGAGCTTACAGGAAGCCAGATTTTGGCTGAATATCAGGAAAAACATCCTAACTGTGCAGTATGGCTATGGAAGCCATTACCCCAAGAGGTGATGATGAGTGCTCCAGCACTGGAGGCATTCCAGAGAATTTTGTACCACCAACTGGCAGATCTCCTTTGATTTGTATTCCTTCCTTGAACACGGGGGTTGGACTTGATGGCCTTGTGGGCCCCTTCCAACGTCATGATTCTGTGATTCAAATCAGGGAGTGCATCCCTGGGGTTGCTGGCAAACCTAAGAAATGGTACTTGGCTCCTCCTCTACTCTTGCAATTGTCTTCCCTGGGCTCAGTAATAACTGCTGCCTAGTAGCTAATATTTCCTATTGGGGCAAGGTGTTTGAGAAATGGGTGGCACTTTCTTCCAGACCTTATGGAAGAATCCTATTAAACATAAGAACATAAGAAGAGCCATGCTGGATCAGGCCAAAGGCCCATCTAGTCCAGCTTCCTGTATCTCACAGTGGCCCCACCAAATGCGTCTGGGAGCGCATGAGACTAGATATCTGTCTCCTGCAACCACTCCCCTGCATCTGGCCCTTGAAGTACCCTGGTTTTAAGCCTGGAGATTACACATCTCCATCATGGTTTGTAACCTGTGATAGACTTCTCCTCCAGTCCTCTTTTGAAGGCATCCAGGCTAGATGCCATCACCACCTCTTGTGGCATGGACTTCCACAGACTAACAACATGCTGGGTAAAAAAAAAATTCTTTTGTCTGTTCTTACTCTCCCAGCCCTCAACTTGAGTGGATGTCCCCTAGTTTTGGTATTTTGTGAGAGGGAGAAGAGTGTCCCTCTATCCACCTGACTCCTGCCCTGCATTATTTTGTATGTCTCAATCATATCCCCCCTCAGGCGCCTTTTTTACAGACTAAAGAGCCCCAAATGTTTTAGCCTTTCCTCATATCTTGATCCATTTCAGTCTGGATTCAGGTCTGGTTTGGGGGTGGTCTCGGTCGCCCTGATGGATAAGTTTCTTCGAGAGAGAACCCAGGAAAGTGAAATTGCTTGATGTCTCGCTTGTTCATACGACTGTCCATGATATCTTCCTAGCTCATTTCCATCCTGGTATCCCACTGAAGCTCCTCTGAGCTGAATGTTTTGCCTGGTACTAAAGTGGGATAATTCTACACATGCGAGTACTACTGTTGTACAAGCAGAGGAGCAGATTCTCCTTATGGAGATCACTGAGTGAGCAACAGAAATGTTTGCACAAGCAGCAAAATCCTTAAATTGTTTCATGTTTTTGTTTTTGTTTTTAAATTCTGCAGTCCTGCTCATACATATTATCCTTAATTATTCTCGTGCACTGTGCTGCATGCTTCAATACAAAAAAGTGGAAAATAGTATAAATGCATTCCTGAATATTAGTACAGAGTAAATATGTTTAGTGAGAATTATCTTGATGATCTTTAGTGAGGCATTCTTGAATTTGTTTGTAACATGTTTTGCTCTAGAAATGGAAAAGAGAAGGAGCCTTGCATTCTTTCCTCTCTGTTTTGAGTAGATGCAAAATGAAACAGAAGTTACTGTTCTCTTTCACTTCACATTAGAAAAAAAGAGGGGTTGGAACTGACACTTGTGAAATTTAAAGTCAACAGAATGTGACACTCATTACTTTGACAGTTGAGAAACTTACAAAACCCATCCATGGAAATATGTCTGGGACAAAGGTTTATTTTTGACCCAAACGTTGTTCCCATGTGGCATGTTGTTCCCTCATTATTTGTGATTTTTCCACCTACCCACCCACTCACCCACCCACGCCATACAATCCTCTACATGTAAAACTTCATATGCACAGAGTTACCATAAGAAAAGGGGACAGGAATCGGAAGTAACCTTAGTATAATTGGCGCTGCACTGCAGGAAGGGGTCAAAGGGAAAATTGGAGGCCTTCAGCATGGAAAGCCTGAGGTGACAGGATGTCACGAATACTCTGAGAGCTGAAGAACAAAACTGGAATGTTTAAAATCACCATCCTCTTAAGCACAGGGAAGACTGATTCACTTGGCTCTACAGTACAACCACACAGGGTCTGGAGAAATCCATCAGTGGGCACAGATAAGCAAATTGTTAACAGGCAGGAAGAAACAAAAAGCTGTGTAGCCAAAGGGTCAGTGGACTGAGATGACAACCTGAGAGAAAAGTAGGTAGATGAGATAGAGGCCTAGAGAAATCTTAAAATGAAGCTCGTGTTGTAAATACAGTCAAGCCCAGGGGTTTGGTTTTTATATACAGTGGACCTTTGTATAACAAACAGCTTGTATAACATAAAATTTGTACAACATAAAAAATTCCGGAGATAGGGGAAATTTGCTTAACATAATCGCCTATGGGCAGAATCCGTACAACATAAAAATGGGATCACTCCGTTTTCAGTGCATTCCTATGGGAATTTGTATAAAGAAAAATTTGCTTAACATAATTTCATTTGGAACGAATTAATTCCTTTATACAAGGTACCACTGTACTGTAGTTTGCAACCCGTATTAGCTGAGCATTGTGGTTTTTTTATTTTTTGCTTGGAAGAGGAGCTTGGAGGAGAAAGCTTATCCCCCGCTTCCCTTTCCCCCCTCAACACTGCCCACCGGTGGGCCACAACTGCAGGCCTTCCTCATGCACTGCTTGTGGTATCAAACTGCTTCAACATACCCCATCAAAGAAATGACTACATACAAAACCTTTGGATGATATGGTCAGAAACTAACATTCTCTAAAGTCCAATGTCAGCAGTTAGGACATACACACCATTCCTTGTACTGAGAGAAACCTATTAATGGCAAAAATCTTCTGTTATTTAGTAGCATGCCATATATCATAAAACTTGAGGCTGAAGCATGACAAATGGGCTTTTAAAAACTTCAGGGGAAAATCCCGAGTTTTATGCTGCTCAATTAATCTTGTCACCATGAAGCTTAACAGTGTGTAACTGGAAACACAACAACATAGTAGAATGTTACCTTTATATTGCATACATAAGAGTACATCCCAAACTGGGCTGGCTTAATTGCCTATGTATTACCTACAGTTACCATTCCAATGGAATAATTAAAAGAAAGTACTGGGTACAGCAAAGGTAATAAACAGCTGAGTCATTTCCCAAGGTGCTCTACAGACTGGCTCCAAGTGCATGACAGATGTGTTCCCTCACAAACAGTAATAAACGTCCTGTCGCCATAGTTGTGTTGCCCTGAACTGCTGTAGGTTACATAATGGTTATAATGCTTTTCCCCTTCGGAATAACAATTTCCTGTGTGTTTTCAACATTTCCGTTCATTAGCCATGCAAACAGATCCCTTGATGTACAGTTACCAGATCCTGGAACCTGCTTGGTTCCGAATACTATATGCAGTTTGGTATATTTGGAGAGGTAGAGTGACTGGATGCCAGGATCTTTGGAGGGTCTGTTTTAACAGATGAGGACTGGTTGGTTCTGATGTTGATGCCAGATGGTGTCAATGTGAGCCCAGCAACAAACAGAGAACAAGGTCTTCTCTCTTCTCGGGTTATGATCTGATATGCCATTAGATCTCCGCCACTCTTAGCCCATGGAGCACTTCCTAATTCCATAATTGCAGAAAACAAAATCCAGAATAGAGTCCTGAGGACCAGTATTCCCAACTTTTGACACCTCCCCCATGTTAGCCTTCTGGAAAGGCCATCTGGGTTGGGTATTGAAGGCACTGTGTTGTGGTGGTTCTCCTCCTTCCAGGATAGCTGTTTTTTCTTTTTTCTTTTTGCTGGAGGATTATTTGTCCAGTTCCCCAGAAGTAACAATTGGGGAGTGTTTCCTAACATGTGCTGACCTCATAGTTCCATCATTCCTAGCCAGCATGATCATCAAAGGGAAAGGAACATGGACAAAAAAACAGAAGATGGGCCTCTCCATGTTGGAATAACTTTATAACAAATGTGGGGTGAACACCAGAAAATTTTGTGCATGTGTGTGTGTGTGCATGTGCGCACGTGTGTGTGTGTACGCACGCGCGCACGCGCACGCAGTTCCAGTCATTCCAGGAAGGAGGCTTTAGAGCTTGAAAAGATGCAGAAATGGACAATTGAAGTAATAAGGGGGCTGCAGATCTAATGATGAAACTGTCTAACATTCTCCTTTTTTAAAAAAACCACTTGCCTACAGAAGGCTCATATCAAGATATGCGGATAGTAGCTCACTTCCACTTGTGTTCTCAATGATTGATATTCAGAATTGTACGACTTCTGTGGGAACAAGATGCTGGATTGGAGAGACCTTTAACATTATCTAGAAGGGCTCTTCTTATGTACTTACGGTACATTCTACATTTTCAAGTGGGGAACTTAAACTGTTCCAGGGCCCTCGTTGTTCCCATCAGGAACCATAATAGGCTGCATCCCTGTCCTCAAGGTGAGGCTGGGAGCAGTTAAACTAAGAGAGACCAGAAGTTCACTTCCATTAAACAAAGCAACAATGACAAAAAAAAAAAAAAGGAGAACATTTCCAGTAAAGGGAGGCCATGACCCTTGCTTTAGAGGAGAATCACTGGAAACCTCCAAGAGACGATTTCCACGTTTAAAGCAAAACAGAGGAGCTAGTGGTATTCCAGATGGTATAGGTAGCTCAAAAAAGGAACAAGGGGCTGCCTGTACCCTGTAAGTTGTGCCACCTTGCCATATAATAAGATAAATCAAAGTACAACAGCAACAACAGCAGCAGCAGCAGAAGCTGTTCTCATAAGTAAAAAAGAATTTCTAGACACTCCATTTAAATTTCTTTGGGTTTTATGATAAAAGTGCAGATGAACAGAATGGGACCTTTGAGAAAGACAAATCAGAGAATCACATGGAAATGCTCTGTTCTAATTATCTAACTGAACTAAGAATTCTCTGATCACTTAAAAATGACTCTAACAACATAAATAAAGCTAGAAGGTTTCTTAGATTGAAATTGGTATGGTTGTTGCCACGTGCCGTTAAGTTGAACCAACATATAGTAATCCTAATAAGGTTTTCAAGACGATTGAGATATTTAATGAATGGTTTTAGCAGTTCCATACCCTCAATCAGTTTCCATGGCTGAGCAGGAATTCAATCCCAAGTCTCCTAACTTCAGTCCACCCTTTTCTCCACTACAACATACTGGGTATCATAAATGTATATTACCAAAAACAGTTTAATTACTTGAAAGAAATACACAACAATTGAACTTAAGCAAGATAGGAAAGAAACCAAAACTATTGATAGTTACTCACTGCAATGGGTACATGTTGCCTCTATTATAAGAGACAATATTATTTCTGGTGTGGGTGCAGCAACATATGTTGCAGATGGCCTTTGAGTAGGACTGAAAGATTTTTAATACTGGGGAAATTGTGAGCAAGACAGTTCTTCATGTTTCCAAAAGCAGGCTTCAAAATAATCCTATAATTAATGCTTGAAAATCAATCACAAATGGAGAATATTTTCAAACAAGGTGATGTAAGGAGAATTGAGTGCTCTGCACCCAGATGCTTTCAGCAGCTAAGAAACTGTCACTTCTAATTGCAAGTTATATGTAACGCCTGTTTTTGCCCCCAAAAGCCATCTCTTAATATTAGATGCTAAGGAACAAAAACAGGAGTGATTTATATTTTTATTATGTGATGTATGTGTTATGTGTGTGGGGAATTCTCCTCCCCACCAGTTGATACAATGAAAAACAGGTTACCAAACTACTCTAGGGCAAAACTATGCATCCCAAATGGACCTGATTGTCTTAACAAGTTTCTTGCATGATGCAAAGTAGAGCTAAATGGACCAAGAACACAGTCTCTGTTACCCACCTCTGATTCTTTGTAATAGCGCTCAGGAATTTCATCACAGGCAATATCAATAAAGCAGACTTCTCTGTCGAGATCTTTGGCTTCGTTGTCAAATATCTGCAAAATTTAAAACACACTTCAGTATTATGATGAGGGTGAAAGCCTAGCCCAGCAAATGTTGCCAACAAGAAATAGTATGTCTTAAAGCGTAAAGATTTGGGTTCCAAAAACAGCAGGTTCATGCCGTAATTTCCCTCCACCCAGAGCACTGGCACCTACTAGAGTTCCCCCTCTCTCCTTATGGCCATGGCTCTAGTACTACATCCAATGCTTGCATAAATAAAGAATAACATGTACATTTCAGTCATATTATTGCACAGTCCATACTTTCATGAATCATGGTGTTCCAGAAACAATGTTCGGATTCCACTGGCAGGGAGATGCTTTGTGACATATAGTGTGGTTTCTTATCATCTATCTATCTATCTATCTATCTATCTATCTATCATCTATCTATCTATCTATCTATCTATCTATCTATCTATCTATCTATC
>JAHTLZ010000010.1:7997205-8088489 GCA_023846285.1 Phrynocephalus versicolor
CAATGATTAATATTGGCATTATCACATTTCCCAGATCCTTTTCAGGCCTCTGATCTTTCTCACATGTTAATGACAATATATCAGCTTATCAAGCACCTACATCTGACTAGGTAAACTGCAATCATTGTGCACAGCTGCTAGAGTCTGGATTTTAAAAGCAAAACCCTAATAACCCAAGCTTGATAAAGCAGCTACTGGCTAAAAATAAATCAGATGCTCCCCACCGCCTGCACTACAGAGTCAGATTATTGGCCATTTAAGGCAGCATGTCACTTGTGAAAATGTACGTAGGGTTCCCATATGCCAGTTCTCTGTATTAGAGTATACTAATTTCCATGTCAGGCAATCAAATTCTGCATATGATGCAAACTCACATATTACAGAAATTAATGTAGTTTTTTCATATTATATAAATTAAAGATAATAACTGTTGTTTTGCATTTCTACTTATATGTTCCAGACTTGGCATAATTTACACTGAATTGAGAAAGCAAATTACAGCGTATCAGCTAGAATACTGGACTTGGCGGGAACAGAGAAGATTCAACATTCTACTTAGGGTATTTGTACACGACCCCTAAACTCCGCCGCAAACGGCTGCCAGCTCCGGAGTTTACAATTGTTTCCCCACCAGCTCCGGAGTTTGCAGGAAATTAAGTGCGACCACACCCACCTAAGCGCGTCCCAGAGCACTTTTCATGTACTTGCTCTTGGAGGGTGAAAATCCCCAGATCCGGATGAGTGCTGGGCTCTCCTCGCTTCTGTTTTTTGTTTTGTTTTTTGTTTTGCCTCCCACCCCAAGGGGCGGGAGGCTTTTCCTATAATAGGACCCCAGAGAATACAGTACAAAGCAATACCATACTTCAAACCCATTCAATAGATCAGAACCAATAGTTTCCTTCCATCTTTTCTACCGTTCTGAATTTTTGGATTGCAGTTCTCCATTTTGGGAGTTCTACCTGATAGATTCATCAGGTAGAACTCTTGATGAGCCCAACTGTGGCTCACCTGGGAGGAGAGCCTAAGTTTGAGGACTTTGATTCCTAGCTCAGCCTAGCTCTGTTCCAACTTCCTGTTCATAGAGGAAGCCCCCAGCTAGCAATGAGGCACCTTCCTTTTTTGAACAAACAGGAAGAATGGCCAGAGCCAGGCCCAGCTGAGCTAAAATGCCATCAAGGTTTGGCATTCCTCCCAGGTAAGTCACATTTCAGGGTCTGTAGGTCAGATGGAACTCCCCAAGTGGAAATTGTGAGGCTTCGGAGGTGAGCCTGCATTTTTTCCTCTCTTTTTTTCTCCCTCCCCTCACGCAGACAGGAGCAAGGAAGTGCGGAGGTATGGGGACGCAGGAAGAGCAACGAACCCCCAAGATCTCTGGTCCGAGTTTAAGTGGCCAGCGGATCTTAGGGGTCGTGTGAAAAGGCCCTATGTTACAAGGCTTACTTTGTGTCCTCAAGCCAGTCCCTGCTTCTCAATTAAACTGGCCTTATAGGGTTGTTTCTGAAATGCAGTGGGGAAGGAAGAACCACATACAGCAACCATGCTCATTCCTGACACATATAAATAAAAAAATTATAACACCCACAAAGGCTTCTGGCAATATTCTTGTGAGATGGCTGCTGTTTTTTACTATCAGTTTTTATTGATAAGACTATCACAAGAATTCTCCACAAGTGACACCATGTCATATTTTAAGAAACAATACCAAGGAAAGTGAAGGCCAGCTACAGAAATTAAGGTGTCACTTCCTTCAGAGGAATTATCTAGTTTTTTAAATTTTTTTTTGCTGTATTTGATCTCTCTGTCTCTGTCTCTGTCTGTCTCTCTGTCTGTCTGTCTGTCTGTCTCTCTCTCTCTCACACACACATACACACACACACACATTTGGAATTCATTGAATAATGCCATATTCAGATAGTTCTGAATATTTTTAAATCCAAATTTGATTATTCTTATTACTCATTGTCCCATTTATTCCTGAAGATTAGAAAGTAAAAAGCTTGGTTTCTGCTTGCTAAAGAAAGTGAAATGTATTTCTCAGGATTCTGGAGTAACTTCTTGAGAAATGAAAGATAAAGACCCTCTGGCACCAAGGTGATAGAGAATTCAGCATATCAGGCAGGAGAATAGGATTCTGCTATACCAGTGGTTCTCAACCTGTGGGTCCCCAGATGTTCCTGAACTGCAACTCCCAGAAACCTCCGTCACTCGCTGTGCTGGAAGAGGCTTCTGGGAGTTGCAGTCCAGGAACATCTGGGGACCCACAGGTTGAGAACCACTGTGCTATACTGTATATAGACAGATATACAGTATTAAGTGGACAGATTTTTGTTTCTCTCTGTGTGAATTTCATTGAAAAGGCTTGTGTTCTGCTGTAGCAGAATCAGATCCTATTCTTCTTTGGGTAGTGTCTGCAGGCAGTATGAAACGTGAATGTGGTAGAAGTATGGTAGAAGCTTAGGGAAGGCTGCAGGGGCAGCTTTTGCTGAGATAAGTGAGAGGGGAAAAGGAAAACGATAGCCTGCAACTATATTAAGAGAAAACAAAATCTGTCGTGCATTTGTCCTCTTCAGCACTGACATTATGAAAGAGCAGCAGACGGCAGTACAGGTCATGTGTGTCTCTGGCAAGGAGGTAGAAGAGAAGCCTCTGGTTCAATGTAGGACAGACTGGAGTGAACCTCAGACATGTCCCAGGGACATTTTTGTGCAATCTAGCCAGGATAAGGAGCCAAAAAAGTTGGTGAAGAGGCCACTTTTCTTCTAAAGAGCCAATATGCCACAGAAGGACAAGGATGGCATCAGCTCTTAGACTGATACTGCCAGTGTGGTGCTGCCTTTGTTGTTGGGAAAGTGATTTATGGAGAGCACCAACAAATGAGCACTCCCTGTGAGGAACATGCAGTGAAAAACCTGATCTCCCAAGGATTCACTCATCTGGAAGCATTTTCTCGGGTGTGCAATGGATGATGACGTGGCCGAGGGCATGCGCTGCAGGGAGGTGCTCAAACGGAGAGGCAGGACTTGCTGGCAAGGGAAGAGGGTAGGGTGGGGGCGAGTGGCTTCTTTACTGTGAAGGGTAAGAGTCATCAGAGGGCAGAGGTGGAGCCACCAGCCCAGGGAAGCAGGGAGGTCGATGGGCAAATAGCAAAGGTGGGAGTCAGCCAATACCTGACCCATATGTCAATAATATACTCCAGGCTACCCTGGAGGAGCTGGTGTGCATGTGTGCCACAAAAGGCCTTCTGTAAATATAAAAATGCCAGGATGACTCATCACCCAGACGAGATGATAGCCATTCCTTCTAGTGGAGAACAATACTGGTTTCCATAGGTTTTTGGCAGAACTGGTACCCCATTACTGAGTGTCACAGGCGGGACATTTTACAAGTGACATCTGGAGCAGCTAAGGTGGAAAACATGCCTGTCTGTCCCTGTGGGAGGTGGAGGCATCAGGCATGGGGCAATGAATGCAGTGGCAGTACTGCAGGCCGGGAAGATGAAAGGGGTGCAGTATATGGTCCACACTTTCATCCCAGTAGTTTGGGGTGCTTTGTAGAATATGGACGATGCATGCATACCTAATATAATGGAGTGGGCTTGAAAATTGGCAGGACATTTTCACTGTAGTGTTTGGAGCAGTGAGTGGTTACAGCACTGGCGATAAATATTTGGATGGCTGCAGCACCACCTAATTCTGTATGTGACAATGCAACGGAATTCCACCTTCCACCTGCTTAGTGAAGTGTTTTATTTGCTCTCTTCCTCTCTCTCTTCCTCTCTTGACTCAACTTTAGAAGACATGTGGACTCTTCTCCTGACCTCTGACCATATAGCCAGCCTGGTGGACTTCTGCCTCCCAAGAATGGTTTAGGCGGCCACTTCTTTCTGTTATTCTTTTATTCACCTGATTCTACTGATGATCCACAGCTATAAGAAAAGAGGTTCTTTTTCTGCTTAAGCTACTTGCCAAGTGATTTTTATACACAAAGGGCTAGTCACTGTGAAAACAAAAAGGCCAGGTGGAAGCGCCAACTTTTAGCTATTTTCCTTCATGCTTCCCCGGTGCTGCAGCTGGCTTTTACATTTTATGCTTTCCTAAGAAAAAAGAATTAAACAAAAACTCCTCCAGTAATGTATGCCTGTCTGAACATGCTTTTAGCCTTTGTGATTTCAGTTTCTTGAGTTCAAATGGCTGGATGTCTTTGGTTAAAAGGACGAATGTAGAGCGGAACATAAAGGATCTGTGGGGATGTTACCCCAAGCTGAGGCTCTTTGCCCTACCCTATAGACACCCTCAAATCACTCCACTATCCCAGTTCAGTCTGGATGCTCATGTTTATACAAAGATAGTGCACATGCTTTTTTTAAAAGGAGTTATATGAAGAATTTCTGTATAGCATCAATGGGAAAATAGTATAACTGTGCCTTGTGTATTGACATTACTTCAAACAATATTTGGAATTTAGTCTGTAAGAGGAGGTAATACTTACATTATCATTGCTTCCTTTGTTGTCCTCATATTTTGTCTCTATGTGAATGGAGAATTTAGGCAAAAACGAGCACTGCAATAAAAATAGATCTTATTAGGAGAATTGTAACCCTGAATTGCTCAGCCATTTATCTGTCCATTACCATCAGCCAAACACTTTTAGTGTTAGCACAGGAAGCGGTTCCCTAGACTAAATCTACAGATCCATAAAACCTTGGGATCCATAAAACCTTTCAGAGCATTATTGGAAATGGCTCTCAAAGCCAGAGGAAAAACCCAAGAAATTAAAACTTGCAGGTTTCTTCAGCATGAAATTTCTAATTACCGTTTTTCAGACGTCAGAACGTTATCACAGTAGACAATGTTTCTCTAGTTTTTCCTGGACAGGAACACAGATTTTCCTGTCCAGAAAAAGCTGGAGAGAAAAGAGAGAAGCAGCTGCTGACCTTTTGTTACCTAAGGTTTCGTGCAAATTTCTGTTTGTCCTTCAATGCTGTGTTTGTTTTACCCCTTTAAATATATTTCGGATGCTTCCAACTTTCCAAAAACTGTACTTCTCATCCTTGACTTTGGGAGGAAAATCTAGAATGCAAAAGATGAGGAAGTGGGCAGGAAAGGAAGGCTTGACTCTTTTGCCACATACAACGTCTCTACTTCAAATCATTTAAGAAGTTGTTCTTAGCATATAGTTCCCCAGACATTCGCATTAACTAAACCCTGTTCAGTGTCCAGCAAGCAGATTGATCCCTCATAGATTAAAATTTACTGAAGTGCTTCTTATTACTTTTACTCAGACACACACCAACACACTTTTCGGGGGGGGGAGCCCACAAAGCAATTTAGAACATAACCTCAATTCAAAAAATGAAGACATACTACTTAAATATTGAATGCAAGATGTAGAAAGGGAAATGCTGCTGAAATACAAGTTTGACAGGGTGAAACACAGCTTAGTGGCAGGGTACCAGGTAGACATGAAGAAAGTTTAGGATTCAGTCTCTGACATGTCCAGGTATTTTTCTCCATTTTGTTTTAAAGGACCAAATGGAGGATAACAGGAAGGCACCCTGACCTTAACCTTAACCCTAACCCTAACCCTAACCCTAACTCACTCCTGCCAAATATCCTAGACATTGCTGCCACACAGAGCAGACCATTACAGTTACATTGAAAATGTACAGAAAGCAGGTTCATATGTTCTAGAGACTATCTATCTATCTAGCTAGCATCCATCTGGCTGCGGCCACTTTGAACAATTCAGAACAAACCATAAAAATAATCAACACCAACAAACCAAATAAATATGGGCGGAACCCTTCAACTTCTTGAAGCAGAGTGCCTCAGTGAGTAGGGAGGTTGTGTTCCTTCCTTCCTTCCTCTGCAGCAACTCACACTAGCTCTCTTAATGTTCTGGAGAGTCTACTAGTGCTCCAGGGTGGATTTTCACATGGCCAAGGAGACTACAGTGAGGATGAAATTAGCAAATAGTGCCTCATTTCCTGTTCCATTACCAGAAATGCTCTCCTGCATGGTAAGCTGTCGGCAGATGCCAGCAAAAATCTTCCTACACACAGGGGGGAGATCTTGCAGCAAGCACTATGTGAACTATGTCCTTCTAAACTTGTGTGGACACTCGTCCCTCAGGATCCCAAAGGAACATCAGACTTTTACTTCAGACTGCAAATGGAAATAAAAACCCACCATGCCTTATTCCCTATAGTCAAATTTGGCACAGAGCTACAGAGCTATTATCAAACGGCTCTTCCTATTAGGACAGAAGTCCCTCCGCAACTGCTGATTTCTCCATTTTGGCTATGAAAGAATGTGGGCCTCAGTGTGATTCATGTCCAAACTTCATTTTTAACAGCAATTTCTCCAGTATGAAACCTATTTTTAGAAGATTTTTTAAAAATCCTCAATAAATACGGAGAAATCTACTCCCACATTGGAACTTTTCTTTTAGAGCTATGCATTTAAATCTATCTGACAGCCTAATGGAAAGCTTCTCACCAGAGGCTCTGACTGCAGAGATGAACTTCCACTTGGAAGCCCCCTAGTATGAAACGTCACTCTGGGGGAATCCAAGAGTAAAAAAATAAATAATGCCTTAGGTCGGACAACACACACACTTTAAGAGAGCATGTGATGTCACCATCAAATGAAGACAAGCCCCCAGCCACCAAATAACTCAATGAATTCAACAATGAAAGGGTCAAAGAGGTCTACTTACCCCCAAATACAATATTCCTATATTTTAGCCTCTATAAGGATCTTTATGGCTCATTACACACAGTATTGTATGGAAAGGACTGTCAATGCTATGGAAGAGAACCCTGATCAAGAGAACTGTTCTCTCTCTCTCTCTCTCAATCTCAATCTCTCTCCCTGTGTGTGTGTGTGTGTGTGTGTGTGTGTGTGTGTGTGTTTGAATGCACTGTATGCTTTATGCTTTGAATGTTTTTAGGGGCAAAATGGTTACATGGAATTTGAATGACATGGGGGTCTGGTTCCCCTAATTCCAGTGTTGCTGAAAGAAGAAGTGTAAATCTAACAATTCTTTGTATAAAATAGGAGCATTTAAAAATTGAAATGTATTGTTTATTCTCATTTTAGAACTATGAAATCTAGAAATACTCAAATGATTTATGGCAGCAATTAATCTCAGAAGCGAAAGTCTTGAAGAGTAACTATAGGGCTTTAACAATGTCCTAAACATCTACTCTACTTAACCCCTTTAACAATCCTTTTTGCTACCCTTAATATACTCTCTCTTTCTCTCTCTCTCTCTCTCTCTCTCTCTCTCTCTCTCTCTGTGTGTGTGTGTGTGTGTGTGTGTGTGTGTATGCTCGCACATGAACGTGCATGCATGTGTGCATTTTACAGACTAAAATGCCATCTGATTTAAGTAGCACAGATCTGAAGATTTTACAAGGTACAAAATGCTTCACAAATGCATCACATACATTCAGCAACTGGAACTGTTTTGGCAGAGTGAGGAAACACATAGGCATTGTGTGCATTGCACAGTTGTTCATTACAAAGCACCCCCCACCCCGCAAGTTACAAGCAAGTTCTCTTACTCCAAAATTAAACTCAAGATGCAAAGCACAAACGCAGGAAATTATGTTTCGAACCATATATTGCATTTAAGATGACATTTCATTTCTGTGCCACCTGTACCCCTAGCATCTGTTCCTTTCAGTATGGATTTTTCAATTTATCAGCATCCCGGGCACATAAAGGAACAGAGAGGCCAATCTTTCTGATTTCCAATTTCAACATCTCTAGGTGATGCCAGCTGCTCCTTTCAAGGGAGAAAACCAGGGTTGAACACCATCAGACTGCCTTCATGGATTTGATATGGTGCAATATTGCAAATGATGCATGCAACTGAGAATCTAAAACTGAGTGACTAATTCTTCCAAGGCAGCACATCTTTTAAACATATCTTTCTAGTTTTCAAGCTAACTTTACTTTTCAAACACCCTTAATTGCAAATCATCAGTTTGTTCCATGGATTAAGAGTGCAGGATTGTTGCACAGCATGTTATTTTTTTTTTGTACATGAGGTCCATATATATGACATAAAACATAAATATCCCAAGCATCTCACTCCATGTCTGGCAACAAATATATACTAATAGCAGAGAGGATCATTTGCAGGCGTTTTGTCTAACACGTGCTTGCAAGCTGAGGTTCCCTCTTGTGAGGGTTCTCCTTTTGCCCAGGCGCCCCGCCCTTCAGGTTTCAATAAGGACACATTCTTAAAGGAGTAAACAGGACTTTTATTTTGTTCTTCCGCTGCTAGGGAGGTTCTCTTCTTAATTACTGTTCCAACATCTTTAACTTCAGTAACAAATGGATTGTTTTTGGATTCATACAATGGAGTTAATACAGACAAGTCTAACCCTCCCCCTCTCCTTGGGGAGACTTGGTTCCATCATTTTTCTTCTCCTCCCTCCAGAAGAGGCTCGGTTCCCCCACCTGCACCCCAATCTTCGAAGTAAGTTTGGGCCCAGGACATCTCTGGCGGTGGAATCTGAAGGGATAATCTTCTCTCAGGGTTAACCCCCTCTCAGGGTTAATAAGGCTTCCCGGTTATTTTCTCCTCCTCCTTCAGCTTGGCTATCCATTGCTCCAAAGCCAGCTCTTTCCGAATCTCCTTCCTCTTGCGGTTATACTCATGGCCTTCCCATTCACCCCAGTATGAACAACCTTGGCGATGGGCTCGTCTCCTGTAACTTTCAGCTTCAGGTTTGGGCATCATCATTTGCTCCCAATCTCCAGTCCATGGGTTCTGCATCCAAACCCATTCCCAGTTTTTTGGGGGCAAAAATCGTGGCGTCCCCTTTTTACATTGTCCAAACCCCACCTCCACCACAGCTGATTGGTGGGACTTTCCCGCCATTTCTGTCTCTTTCTCCTCCTTCCTCAGGGCCTCTGTTTTTCCTCCTCCTTCTCCCTTTCCAGAATCTTCAGTGAATCTTGGAACTGCTTCCAGAGGATCTCCCTTTCCCGGGCTTCCTGGTCCTGGGCAGCTCTACGCTTTTCCCTTGCCTTTTGCTTCTCCAGCCACTCATCCCTGTCACAGTCTGGTTGTGCAGGTGTCACTCTCCCACTTTCGGCCCCTCCAGGATAGCTTCCCTCACACCTCTCTTTCTGAGTGAGGGTAGGGACTGCTCAGGTCTTGTCGTGTGAGAAAAGGGAGGCTTTAATTGTTGGGAGGTTTTACCTTTACATGGAACTTTTTAGCCATTCTTTCATTCTGGAGAGCCAAGGAACATTTTATGAGTTCAGATATGATACTGATATCCCTACTGAATTTGAAGGACAGGGCAAGTACAGTAGGATTTTGATATAGGGGGCAATGATGCAGGGTGCAGACAGTTCCTATGTACCAAAAGCAAGCCTTATCTTTGACAGCTGTCACTAGAAAAACATCATATCCAATTTGTTCCTATTTTTGTACCTTGTTGGGACTCCTTTAGAAATGCACCTGTTTTCTAGTTAAATCTCTCAGTGTTGCAAATCTCAAAGCATCCTGCTTCTAATGGACACAAACTTAAATGCACACATATATGAATGGAAGTGGCAGTGACCAGCTTACTGCCCATTGCCCACACTTGCCTACCCACATTTGTTCATTGTTTTACCTTTTATCTTTTCAGAGTCATTAGCTCAAGGTGGCCTAGATGTCCTCATCCTCCTCAGTTTAGCCTCACAATAACATGTGAGGGAGATTAGGCGGAGAAAGTATGACTGGAGAAAAGTCACTCAGTGAATTCCATGGCCAACCGTGGATCTGAACTGAGATCCACCAAGTCCTAGTCCAGTGATGGTGAACCGTTTAGAGAATGCGAGTGTCCAAACTGTGATTCAAAACCCACTAATTTTTCGCAAAGTGCCAATACAGCAGTTTAACCTGAATTCAGGTGGCAGTGAAGGGGCAATGCCGGGTGCCCACAGAAAGGGCTCCAAGTGCCACCTTTGGTACCCGTGCCATAGGTTCGCCAACACTGTCCTAGTCTAACCACCCTATATAGAAAAGCGTTAAGGGGCAGAGGGTGCTAGATAAATACAATCATGGGCATATGAACAAGAGTGCACCAAGAACACATGTCCGTTCCCTTCTTTCATCTGTACAGTTTTGGCCACTAGGGCATTAAAGTTGAAGGGAATTGGTTTAATTATCAAGACATCTTCATGATTATTCCCTGGATATAAGGAGAATTAAAACCAGCTACCAAAAAAACCCAACAACCCCACATACCCACAGTTAGATTTTCATCTCCCTACAGATGGCCTCCATTTTTAAAAAGAATTAAGGCTTTTTTTGGTATGATGATTGATTAGCGTTGCTATAGCAATAAGAAGCAACTGCAAGAACACAGTAAAATATAAATAAGCCAAGACAAGTACCAAAGAATTAAAGGCACAGAAGACTTAGCACATGGCATTTTTGTCAGCGTTTGGTGACTGCTGTAACTACAGTCTTTCTGTGGTGGTTGTCTCAAGAGGTGGATCTGAAATAAAACTATTAGTAATTAAGCCTGATAACAGCATTTTTCTTAGAGTTGAAGCTAAGCAGAATCTGTGGTTAATAAATCAAGGAAACCAATTTGCTATCTTCTTTCATTGCTCAGAAACTTTCCCCGGAAATCCAAAGGATATGCTGAAGGGCTCTCTCACTGCTCTGCCCTTTAGAAATGCCGATTCTGAATAATTTGAAATTATCTCAGGTCTGTCAAATAATAAATATAACTCTGTCCCACACATTCATTCTGAAATAGAAAGCTAGCTTTGGTTCCATGTCAGCTGCTTTTTCCAGACAGGACATCAATTCGTCATTCAGTTTTCATGGAGAATCCAGCCACTGTTGCTACAAAAATGACAAATACTGTCGTTTCTCTGTTCTCCTCCTGCCATTTTTTCAGACTGACTTCTGGCAAAGTGTTCAGTTTTCAAACTCAGTGACAGCACTAGCTGGTCTATTATAGAGTGGCAAAGCTCCACTGAGCCTTTTCAGAATGACTTTTAATTAGTAGCTTCTTCTTTGCCCCTTTTATGAGGGGCTTCTACCCTGCAATTAGTTGCTTCCTGTTCCTTTGCGTGGCACCAGTTCCTCATTCCTTGCATCACCAGGTCTGCAGATTTAAGGAGGCAGTGGAGGAAGTTTACTAAGATGTAAACCAGCAGCTTGGTTTATTCTGAGATTCAGAAGAGACCGTTTCAGCTGCTGATTGCTATATATCAGCAACACCTGCTGAACTCTGACAATCAAAAAAACGCATCAGTGAAGGAAACTAATAGGCCAGTCCTGTCTGATTTTAGGCTGTCCTCCTGTTGACTTCTCTGTGCCTGCATGCCTCTTACATCTTCCATTTGGTGTTTCCTGGTCTGTCATCCCCAATGCTCTTTAGCCACAAGACTAATGCCACTGACAATGGCTACAGACCACCAAAACATAATATTGGCCACCTGCTATTCGTATCTCCCTGCAATCCCTGTATCTGCCCGAAACTGGTCCTGCTAGCCAAGGCAGATCAGTATATCTTAAACATGTTATTTATTTAAAATATTTTTACCTCACGTTTCTCCATAAAATGACAGATAAAAAATAATTTATTCAAATATTTTAAAAAACTAAATATACATTATATTTAAAATGTCAAACAACAGCATTATTAAAACAGATTTAAACAACAAAGTACTAGTAATTGTGATCTTAAAACCTCACTTGGACAGCCAGTCACTAAGGGAAAGCCTGCCTAAAGAAAAAGGTCTATCCCAACTTGCAGAAGGGCAGCAAAGAGGAGGCCAGCCAACATGTTATATATTCAAGAATGGCTCACTTCCAGATCCACAAAATTTTGTTGTGTCATTGAAATAACTAATGGTATTAATTTTAATTAAGTTAAAATAAATGGAGAGCCTTCCTTCTCTTCTTTCCAAGTTATATTCTGAAATGATCCTAAGTGCTGATGATTTTTTTAACCATTGGGAGGAACTGAGACCAGGCTCCCGCCAACAGGAGGAAAAGACTGTCACTGGTGAGAGTGTTAGTTGAAGTGTTGTTTGGCCCCATGGCCCGCAGCCTGTTGTGTGGGCCTTGCTGCTTAGAATCATAGAACCATAGAGTTGGAAGGGGCCTATAAGGCCATCAAATTCAACACCCCTTGCTCAAGGCAGGAATCTCAAAGCAAACAGGCAGCTGTCTTGGATGCCTCTGGGGCTGGGGTGCTCACCACCACCTCCTGAAGTAATTGGTTCCATTGTCATACCTCTTCATGTAGTTCCAATCCTTTCCACCTTGCCTTTTAGAATTTTGAAAAGGACCATCCAAGGCAACTTCCAAATGGAACACATAGAAATACAATAAAATACAAATGGGATATTACGTGTCAACCAGCTCATTAAAACAGCAGCCGAAGAGGGGCATAAAGCAACTGAGACAACTTAAAAATGCATTCCCCACAGCAGGAGCTTAAAACAGATCAAAGGTGCAACAGAGCAGAAAAGGATTTGCTGTGCTTTTAAAACATTTAGGGGTGGGGGTGTTGGGGGGGAGGGTAAGTGCGCCTCAGGGCCAAACCATGCATTACCAGTAACCTGTCATTTAGAAGAAGAAATTCCTCAAGTGCGAAAGCACATGCAACTGTTGTACTGGAACTTTTCCCATCAATTTGCAAATTAGCTTGTTTTGTTTTGTCACTCTGAAAAGAACATAGTATGGAATTCTGATTTCTTAGACACAGATGTCTGCACAAATCATGTCTCTTGAACATTAATGCAATCCAATGTGTAGTACAATGTGTCCCAAGCCTCCTCTAAGAGGGAGAACTACAGTGCATAAGCCAAGGAAGCTAACTCTTAGATCCAGCAACACTAAAAGTGGAGAGGCTTCAGTCTGATGGGTCAGAAGTGGCAGATGAGTTTGAGCTTCAGTCTTCGCCTAGTCAGTGCTTGAGAAGGAGATACCTAAGTTGTTTCTGATTTTCTGGAAGGCTTCAGTGGGCTTCAGAAAGGGTACACAGGTGGCCTTACTTTCTCCAGTGGTACAGGGACTGCAGCATCGGATGGGTAAAAAGGCCTGGCTTTCCAACTGGTTGGCTACCTTGCCCAATAATTTTATCCAGGGTTGCTCCTTGCTAGGAATCTTTATTGTCATTGCCCCCTTTCAGGAACAACGAAATTTCATGGTTGCTATATTCAACTCATTTAAAACATTCCACATAGATTTAAAAACAGGTACAACACATAATAATATGACATATAAAATGACTAAAATATGACATATAAAATAAGCTGTCTTCAAAGTCCAGAATTTCCATTTAAGGCCAATATTGCTCTAAAAAAGAAGCTATTTCTGAGACGGTTTGTTCTTGCTCTGAGTACTCTATATCTCTGCCCCGATGGCAGCAACTCAAAGAGGTGATGACCAGGATGTGATGGATATCTGCTGATGGCTTTGGTTTCTATATCATTTTTTTTCCGTCTCCTGTCTCCTCCTGCAGAGCCCAACGCTGCAGAATGCCTTTTGGTGCTCTTTCTCAGCAGCTGGTATCTAAGTACAATCAGGGCCGCCTTTCATCTCTCAGATAAGCAGATGTGTAGCCTACATACTGTAATTGAACTGTAAACTGCCTAGAGCCTATTTGAAGTGGTATGGAGAGGTATATAAGCAGAACACTTTGCTATGTGTTGGGGGTGACTTTTCCATGGGGCAAGATGCTCCTTCCCATAGCTCCCAGTAAGCAGAAACTACCTGGAGAACAATGTTGCAAACATCGCTGAGTCTTGGTGGGCCACCCTTGCCAGAAATTCCTCTGGTTGTTGCGTTTTATACTGAGTGGACCTTCCAAACATTCTCCTATGAAGCCGTCTATAGAGCATACAGTTATTGCAGCAATCCAGCATGTAATGTGACTTAGAGCATTGATGGCCAGTGGTCAGATCTGCAAGATGTAGGAAGGGGCCAAAGCTGAGGTAAGCAAAGGCAGTCCAGGAACAATGCTAGCCCCTTTGCTGGGAGAACTGAGACTACAGGCTTACTTCTACAAGAAAATTATAGCCCCAGCTTGCTCAGGCCACACCTCAATTGACTGATTGATTGATTGATTTCTATACTGCACATCTTCCAGAGGAACTCCAGGCAGTTTCCATCAATACAAGAGAAAATACAACCCAATAAAACAATGATCACAATATAAAAACAAACACAATTGAAATACAGTGGACCTTCGTATAACAAACTGTTTGTATAACATAACGAATCTGTACAACATTTCTGTTTTCAATGCATTCCTATGGGAAATTTGTATAAAGGAAAATTTGTTTAACAGAATTTCATTTGGAATGAACTAATTCCTTTATACAAGGTACCACTGTAATAAATACCGGCAAGACAATCTATTCAGTGGTACTGGGGAAAAATAAAAGGAACTTAAATTAAGTTAATGGTTGCCAAACGCCTCTAAAAAGAATGAGGTTTAGATCAAATTCCCTACTGATTTCTGATGTTTCTGTTTTATCTGGATTAAGCCTATTAGTACTGAGATACCACTGCTCTGCCAACCAACAATGAGCCCAAAACTTTGGAGCGGCATTGGCGATGATAGTCTTTATGAGTTGATTCTTTGGCATTTTTGTGATCAGGTCCTTAATTTGCCCCATAGAGTTGTCTAATGTGTCCAGTTATTCTCTCCTGTCCCATAGAGACAATTCCTGAGGTTCACCTTGCAACTTAGCAGATAAGACTGAAAGAACTGTCCTCCAGGACAGCTAGTTTGAAGATATGTGAGTGTAATGGCAAAGCAGATAAGAATCTAGCTCTTGTTTTTGCCACAGATATCAGCTGAACATTTACAAATGGAGAGGAATCAATTATTAAAATGCAGCTTATGGAGTCTGCTATTTTCATTGTGTCCAACATGGCACAGTAACCTAATTTACTAGAAAGTGTTCGTAATGGAGTGTCTGAGTGTCTTCAACAGTGGAAGAGGAAATTAGAAAGTGTTTGCCTTCAGGATAGAAAGCAGGAATATGTACACCATTTCCTGAGAGAGAACACAAGAGGGAGTGGGAGAGGAGATGGTAGTGGGAGCTTTCCTTTGGCATATGCTATTGTACATATCTCAGTCCCTTCAACATTTTAAAAGTGAATAGACCCATTTTAGAGTAAGCTTGGGAATTTTTAGTTCACGACCAAGTGTGCAATTTCTCATACAGGCATCCCAGCTATTTCACAATCAAAAGAATAAAGTAACTGATAGAGATTTTTCCACAATCCTGTGCCTCAGTCTGAACCCTTGGCATTTCATACACTGAATAAAAGTTATTTTTGGAAACTTATAGAAACGTCATGCTATACGCCTGATTGACGTCAATAGAGGTTTTAACATTACTGATTATAGGTTAACAACAAAGCAATCTCAAGGCCAGACTAGTAAACCCAAATTCTTTGGTGCCTCCCTTTTTCATCACAATTATTATTCCTGCTTGCTGACTGAAAGCAAGTCAGAGTGCGTAAGAAACTGTTCTGATTACTGCCAAAATCAAAACAATCACAGATGGTTAATACAGAAGATAACAAAATAGCCTGTTCTCAGTGCCATATGGGCAGACAGCTGTACATGCAACACCACAGTACTCATCTCAAAGACAGGTACTCTATACCAATCTGACAAGAGTCAAAGACAAACCTGAAAAATCAGAAAAAAAAATGGGCTAAAGGAAGTCCACTCTGCTCAGAACAATTCATTGACTGGCATTTCCTGTCCTGCAAAGTGTTTCCAGATGAAGCTTTTACTGTGACATTAGTCATTCACTCAATGTTATGGGAACTTCAGACATTTTTCTACCTTTTTTCTCCACTGCTTCTTCTCTTTTTCCTTTCTTCCCCTCACAGAAGAAAATTAATTGAGATAAAAAGAAAATGGAATAGCTTGCACACTGCTTTTTACTTCTTAAAATAATGAACCATCTGTTTGGAAATACCCTCAGACTTTAAGGTCGGAGAAAGTCCTTAGAAACCTTTCGGTAATCACAACACTCAGCTAGATGGACCGAAGGGCTGAAATCAGTGAGATAAGAAGTCTAATATTTATTTGGACTTTAACAAGAAATTAGAATCACTTCTGTTATTCAGATGGGAAACATTATGTCTCCTTTTCATTCCAGTTAGCTACCTCATTAACATAACCAAACAAGTTGAATGAGTTGTCCCTCATCGATGAGAAGGTTCTTTGCCTCCTAACTGATATTCATTGATTTAGGAGGGGAAAGTCATTTTAAGTTCCTGCTAGTTAAAGATACAAATATCTCTATAGTTATATTAAGGCAGAACATTGAAATTCCTGCCAACAGTCGGAACGTCAAAAAAGTTTTTTAAAATCCCAACATGCTGTATATGATATTCCAAATAGACTAACACCGCAATGCATTTCTCTCTGCCATTGTTTCGTCTAGCCCTCTCACTGCTTTCTAAAAGTAAATGTGTGCTGGGAGAGGATTTTCAGAAACTTCACGAGGCCCTGCAAAAATCACATACGGGCTCAGGGGGTGCCTTATAGAGTATTTTCAGTGACACAGAAAAAATCCCCCTCATTTCATACACATACAAAATTACTGTCCCTACTTCAAGACCAGCTTGACAGCATTTCATTTTAGTCCCAAAGTAAATTATCCAGTAGGGATAATAATACGTCATACATACTGTAGTTCATTCCCCAGGAGCAGAACTCCAGGACAGCTAGTTAGATATGAGGTCACCCTTTCTTCTCACTCCCAATGTGAGCTTTTGCAAAGCGCTGGAAGGTTATTCTTACATTTGAGGGCTATTTTCATTCCACAAAACTGACTTGGTGGGATGGGAAGCTATGGTTCAACATCCCAACGGATCTTGATTGTGAATCATTTCTTCAGAATATATATATATTCTGAATACAAAGGATTACAAAGGAATACAAAGTCCTTTCTCTAGCTGTCTTATAACCATCAATCATTTTAGCATATGATGTGATGCAATGCAATCTTTGCCTTCTATTTTCTTGCAAGTACTAGGATACAGGAGAGGTGGAACATCCAAATTCCTAAAACAAAAGCTGGCATCAGTCAGAATCATCAGTTTGTGATTTAGTGAACTCTCAATATATTTAAAGAATATTTGTCTATAGTAATATATACATCAGTAATACTGCCTACAAGAGCAAGCCACAAAATTACCAATTATTAACCTTGAAAAAAGATTTAGGCATATAGTTTTTAATTGGAGATTAAAAGATCCAAAACGGTACCTACAGAACATATTAGTTTTGCTATCAATTTCTTGGAAAATATGGCAAATCAGAACTGTCCGTGGCTCCATTCCGGTCTACTAGATTTCAGGATATTTTATGTATCTGTAACACTGGCAAGTATACATGCATTCAGAGAACTGGATTTATTTCTAGTTGATAGCGCATTATATAGCACACTGTTAGGAGTGAATATATTTCTAAAATGATCATTAGCATCTTTTTAAAAAATCATAATGAAGAGCCAAAAGCCTTTTAATGTATGAACTTTAAGTGAAGTAGCCAATTAGAGGGTTATGCAACAACCACCAGGACACTGTCAAGCTTGGGTTTTAGTGAAATTGAAGAGGAAGGCAACTTTTTAATACATCCTTTAAATGTGACCACAATCCTCTGGCATGGTGAGAGGTTGATGATAAAAGGAAGTGTCTGTTCATCTTAATGTTTGGCCTGTGGGGCTGCTAAGGGATGTTTCTAAGGTAAGCAGAATCATCTAGTGGCAGCACTCCAAAGGATGATCAGTAAGTACAGCGGCCGAAGGAACACACTCAGTGTCCCCCTGATGTTACACAAGATGAGCTACTGCATTCTTCTCCAACTGCAAGACACTAACAGTCTTCAAGGAAACTCTTTTCAGTATTGCCATTAAACTCCACAGTTACACTCCAACTTGCCTGGGAGCTTTAGTTATATATTGAATACGGACCACATGATCAGTGGCAGAACTTTGCAGACAGAATGTCCAAGGTTCAACTCCTCAGACTTCCAGGGAAGGCTATGGTGGTGCCTTCACTGTCATTACTGATCACCGCAGATTAGATAGACCAATGATCTGGCTCACTGTAAGGAAGATTCTTAACTCCCTAACAATACTGGTTCATGACTGGATAAGTACAGCAAACATCTCCAAGAGTAGAGGAAGATATTATGGGAAATGGACTGCATCCATCATTCTACCAGAGAAACTTTAAGATTTTCTTCCCTTTGCCTCCTCATCTCCTGAAAAATGTCTCCAGAGGGCGTCCACATCAGTGTGGAGTGGCATTGTTGTTGTTGTTGTTGTTGTTGTTGTTGTTGTATAATTACAGTCATGACTGACTCTTTGTGACCCCATGCCCATGGAGTTTTCTTGTCAGGAATGCTGGAGTAGTTTGCCAGTTCCTACTCCAGGTCCCTACAGTGCCTGGTATTCCCTGGTGGTTGCCCATCAAAGTACTAGCCAGGCCCGACCCTGCTTGGCTTCTGAGATCAGGTGAGATCAGATGTGCTCAGGGCATCTAGGCAGCTGGATTTTGCTTTTAGATCCTACCTAATTATAGAAGCATCCTCTTGCACCATCCGCCAAGGAATCGGTAAAATAATTACATTTGTCACGGTCGTAATTGTATGTCTGTCAGATAGCTTTTAGGTTCAAAATCTATCTGACAGCCATACAATTATGACCATGACAATCTTTGTCTTCAAGATGATGTTGTAAATCAGGCATTTAATATTAGCATAGGAGAGGAATGATGTTAATAAACTGTGACTTGTCCAAGACCACCCAAATTTATGGTAGGTGCAAGACTAATAATTTCTCATATATTTGATAATTCTTATTCTCCTCTTCTTGATAGCAACAAAACAATAAAATGGTGGCACATAAACAATTAATGAAACTTGGGGTGTGGTGGCTCAGAGTACTAAGGCTTCTGAAAACTGTTGGCTGCAAAGTCGGCAGCTCGGCGGTTCGAATCCCAGGTGCCACGCAGCAGAGCGAGCTCCCACTGATAACCCCATCTCCTGCCAACCTAGCAGATCGAAAGCATGTAAATGCAAGTAGATAAATAGGTACTGCTGTAAAAGGGGGAAGGTAAAACAGTGTTTCCTTGCAGCCATGCCGGCCACGTGGCCATGGACTTGCATAACACTGGCTCTTTGACTTGAATGTGGAGATGAGCACCGCCCCTAGAGTCGGACATGACCAGCATGCATGGGCAAGGGAAACCTTTACCTTTTTTAATAATTATCAAATATAAAACAAAAAATAAAAGAAGGAAATACTAGCAAATCAGCAAGTAATGCAAACTGAAAGCAAAAGAGATGACTAGGGCCAAATCTACATGCCAGAGACCTACTAGGACAGGCCTGCCCAAAGTCCGGCCGGGGGGGGCAAATCCGGCCCTTCAGGCCATTCTGAGTGGCCCGCGGCTGGCTGGGAAGCTTGAGGGGCTGGGCGGGCCGGCCGGCCGGTGAGCAGAAGTTTGTGGGGCTGGGTTGGTGGGCAAGGGGGTGGGCCACCACCACCAGCACCGCCGCGAAGCTTGTGGGGCTGGGGGCGTGCATGGGGGCGGGCCGCAGCCACCGGTATCACCGGGAACCTTGTGAAGATAGGCGCCTTCCTTCCTTCCTGCAGGTGGGGTTGCGAGGGGTCAGTGGGTGGGGCTTATGGGTCAGTGGGTGGAGCTTGCAGTGGGGTGGCAGGGTCAGGGAGCAACTGGCCCCTGGCACATTCTCAGCCACCAAATCTGGCCCTCCTTACAAAAAATTTGAGCACCCCTGTACTAGGACATATAGAATAGCATTGGGGGGTGGGCCAAACAGAGGCAAAGCATTATAAAGTTAAAGTTACGATGACATCTCAGAATCCCATCAAATAGCCTCACATACTGGTACAATATAAAACAGTCCTCTCTTATGAGTTCAGGGAATAGGTAGGGTCATATGGTAGCAGATGGTCCCTCCAGTATCCTGGTCCTGTGCCATCTGGGACTTCAATGGCAGCACTTTGAGTTGAAACCAGAAGCAAACTGGCAACCATGGAAGATCATATTACAAAGTAATCTACATGCTCCTGTTGGAAGACTCACAAGACAGTTCTGCACCAGCATTCTCAACACTCTTCCTCCCGAGAGGAGGGCAGAGTTGCCAGCATCTAACGTTGATGTTACTAAGGTCAATAGGATGATGGTCTTTATCAGACAAGATCACCAGGCTCAGGTTTGAGAAAAGCAGTCCTTGAATATCCAGGATCTGAAGTGCATCCAGAAACACTTCCTAACTGTGTTCTAGATTCTTCAACAGCTGCTACCCCCCTTTTATTTTAGACAAGAGGGTCTACCAACTAAAAGCATTCCTCCTTGGATTAAGCTTCCATTTGCTTAGATTGTAGCTCATTTTCCAATCATGATTAATTTTAGCAAAGTCAACCCTTTCTACTTAATTTTGACCATGTTAGTATTTTCCTGAGATTTTAGGGCGACATGCCTCCCCCACCCCCTTTAGCCACAAGCTTCTCCTTCACCTTTCAAAAAAGTGCTGTAGGAAAAAGAACCACATTTGTTACAGAACTCCATCTCTACCGTTCTCCCATCATAGGAGAAAGCTATGCAAAGTTTCCTCTCTGCCCTTGTAACTAACTATTAGAGATGGGCACGAAACGAACAATTTTTCGTTTCCGTTTCCGTTTTTTTGGTTCGTTACGCAACGAAATGACAAACGAATTTTGTCTCTAAAATGAAACAAAACGAACAGAAACGCCCGAAATTTTGTCGTGCGTTTCGTTTTCGTTACGGCAATACAAGTGAACTGCTTTAAATGCTAAAAAAATCACAAAAAATAAAAATAAATGGTAACAAAATGGTAACAAAACGAACAAAAGCAAAAATGAATTTTTTGCAAAAAAATTCGCGAAAAACAGAAACGAACCGAAACGGGGCCCCTAAACGACAAATGAAACACAATTTTTTTGATTCGTGCCCGTCTCTACTAACTATATTGTTATCTCTTAATAATGCCTTACACACAGTCTTTTATCTACTTCTTACTTGCCTTTCTGGGCACTAAGCCCAAATTTGCTTAATTTGGTCTGTGGATTGCAGAGCTTTCCAGACAGTGTAGTCAGATTGAGGGCCGTTTTATAAGCTAATAAAAGATAAAATACTAGCAATAACCAGCACTTAAAAAGCCTTTCCTCCCTTTTTTTTTTAATAAAGGGCCCTTTCCCATGTTACAGCTACTCAGCAGCAAACTATATCAAGCTTCTGAAATGTCATATTAGCTATGACATAATAGTCATAATATTAACTTAAATAATGCATAAGGTCCTCCTAATATTGGTTGCACTATCCTCAGAGTTATATGCAAGAAGGATACATTGTCTGTTGAACTTAAGGGAGCCTATTAAAAAACAACAACTTGGAAGTCTATGGCCATTTTAACACCGCTCTCAAAATTAATTTTCATGACAAAAAGTAAGCACAACTTACCGTATATTCTGATCCAAGTTTGTCCAATGGGAAGAGGAAATGAAAAAAAAAAGGAAAAACAATGACATGATTATTTTTGGTTGATATTGCTTTAATGAAACTGCAAATATACATTGATAACTGTGCTGACCTGTAATAATAACCGTGCAATGCCTGTCCACCATTTGGGATGAAACACATAGAGAAGGGTATTGTTTGCAATTGTTTCATAGTTGCCAGGAGCAGGAAGATTGTGGTCTTTTATCCTAAGGAATGTTGTGTTGCCCTTATGCTGTCACATCTCAGGGAAAATAAATGTCACACATGCACCTCCCAGAAATGGCTTAGGGCACTTTACCTCTGAGAGGGGACGCCATCTTTGGATCCTGATAAAGCACAGATGAACATGCGTATACCTACGTACTAGAGGGTGGGGTGGGAAATGGGTCTGGGAAATCAGAAGATAGGCCCATTTTTAATTTTTCTCAGTTGTTCATATCCCAGTTATTTCTCAGCCCAGCTGTATTTCAGTTTATGGTTTTGTATGTACGCAGGACTTCAAAGAGGTCAAAAAAACCACATACGTTCAGACTGAAGCTAGACAGACACCAAAAGCATGCCAATATGCTGTATCAAACTGGTTTGTACAGGCCAGGCATACGCCTAGCAGGCTGAAGCCATTGCTTCCCGTCTGCATTTAATTACTCCAATTAAAATTTTGTGCAATAATTTATTTAGTTGTAGGGATAAAAATCCGACCACATATGCTTTTTTCTGCAACACTGCAGTACTGTCTCCATTAGATCTGTGAAGATTCTCAGGCATATAATACAAGTGGAACATGAACAAATGTTTGGAAGTGGTTGAGTTAAGACTGTGGTTCTCAACCTTCCTAATGCCGTGACCCTTTAACACAGTTCCTCATGTTGTGGTGACTCTCTTGCCCTGCTTGGAAGAGGCCACAAACCCCCTTTGGTAGGCCACTGCCAGGGTGCCATAGAGAACATCCTTCTACAGGCACCCTCAGCCAATCGCAGCCTCCGGGGCCATTGACTAACATCCCCTCCAACCTATCAAACTGTAACTCACTCTTTCCCCCCTTCCTCCTCCAGACCCAAGCTGTTTGTGCCTTTTCCTTCACTGGCTCATGGCGACCCCTGTGAAATTGTTGTTTGTCCCCCAAACGGGTCCCGACCCCCAGGTTGGGAACCACTGGATTAAGAGGCAGAAGTTCATGAGACAAAGAAGCCTCCTCGGAGTTCATCTCTCTGAAGGTGACCATGAACCCAAGGAAGGCATTTCCTACCAGACCTCATGATTTGTTCTTTCTCTTTAGAAGTACAGTTTACTCTGCCTGGCAGATGGTCTCCAAAGTCCCGTTCCCAAGGGACACCCTTCATTTCATTTCATTGTTTTAAAAACTGGAGTTGGGACTGGCATGGGACTATGGGCATGCAGAACAAGTGTTCAAACCAGCAATCAATACAGCAACTTTATGCTATGATCCCAAGGAACCAGGTGCTGGTTCTATCATTTATGAGCTCTTTCACAAGACAGCAAGAGACGCTCCAACGCAATCTCATTTGGCAGGGTTTTGCCAGGGGAACCTAAGGAGATCCTCACCTGAAGGGCCTCAGGGCTTGGGTCACAGACTCGCCAGAGTCATTCCAACAGGTAGTTCCTTGCATTGCTTTTGATGTTCTTCCCTTCCCTTTCCTCCACCCCCTCACCAACACTTCTGTCCTCAGGGCCCGTGCTTGCATGCCTCTGATGTCAGAGATCCTTCTCAGTCCCATGAGAAATATGAAATGGTGTAGATCTCACCCAGGATTGTTGTAGGGATAATGTGTTTAATATACCTACTCCAGGGTCTCCTACATATCTTTCTCCTTCCTGTTAGGCTCATGTCTCCACACATCATGTCATTTGAGAAGCAGACAGTAAGACAAGCCTTGTTTTCCTGATCACACTGTACTGCACAATAACTTAGAGTATTCTTAATAATGTCTAATCTATAGACAAATCTGCCCACTTCCCTATGCCTGTAAACTATTCTGAGCTGAACCTTAAGATGATCCAGAAAGGTGGATGAGATCCTGCCTTCTCCTTGTAACTCTTTACAATGTGACATTCCTACAGTTCAACTCACCAGCTGCATCAAGTAAAGTGTTTATCTTTAAATGTTACAAGTATATCAACATGCAGTTGTTGCCTGTGGGGGAATTATAAGAAGTGAGGACAAAGGGAAATGAAATGCAGTGCCACAGTTTACTTGTGCTGCACTTGGAAAGCTGTACTAGAATTTCAATAACCAGAGCCTGAACATGACTACACCAATCCAGGCAACTGGCACTCTCTGCATCTCCCTACTGGACAAGGAAACTGTAGCCTAACCTGTGAAATTTAATGACTGACACAAATGTCTACATACTTCTGGCTGCCACCTAGAACCCACTTGAGTATCAACTCAAGCTAGTATCTCAGACAATAATACTCATGTGATTAAGCAAAACAGCAGATTCACAAAGCCAGATTAGAACCTAGAATTATCAACTACCAGGCAGATGTAGAAGATAAAGTGAGACACTTAAAGTTCCCAACTAAAATGTCTTCAAAATAGCAACTAGGAGCTGAGCTAGATGTGAAGAATGCTCACCAATTCGACATTCTACTTAGGCTGTCTCAACACAAGGCACCTTAACAAGGAATTCCTGTGTCCTGCAAGGGTCCTTGACTCCAATTGAGAGTGAGACAATGATCAATTCCCGCCACTACCCTGCTTTCTGCAATTTGTGCAGAATGTCTCTTCACAAAACTACCATCTTTTCCCACTGTGAAGCTAAGAGAGAGACAAACCGAGAGAGATGACAGAAAGACTGACTGACTGATTAAAAAACACATCAACTTCACATCTACTGCTTCTCATCTCTAAAAGCCCATGTAACAAGGCAGCAGTTATCACAATTTACCGCCATTTCTAAATGCATTTCATTCCTTTGTTAGTTGAGACACACTCTTGCAGGCAAGGAGGACATTTTGTGGTTTCTTATTCTTTTGCCCAATATGAAGCCAAGAAAGAATTTAGACCCTTAGAAACTACCATCTGTCCTGAACAATTATATCTCCATCCCATGGACAGCAAGCCATTCCTCACAGAGGGATGACCACACAAACCAAAACAGCTTTCACCACCAACAACATGTGGTATAAGAAATACAGAAAACTAGATCTAGCCATAGATACCAGCATTATCTAACTGCAGTTTATACCTAACAAGTCATATTAAAAAATCCATTCAGCTACTCATAGTTTAATGTGATATCTACTGCCATTTTCCATTTTAGAAATATCCAGTAATATCCATTTGATATTACGTTTGGCATCAGCTTATAATTGTTGCATTTGACTTCATCATTAAGTTCAACTCTATTCACAGTTATCTGAATGTAGATACTGTAATAGTTCTCTGGTCTACAGCAAATGTTAATAAATTCAACAATTAATTATTGATTATGTTAATACCTATCGCTGTGCAGTCTATGTTCATATTTTGTATATAGCCATGCTTTAACTGAATTGACAATGTCAACATTGGCATTTCACTTCCCTTTGTTCCCACTGTATATAATGTAAAATCTGATTGTGCGACGTCAGCTGAAACTGTGGCTAACAGGGCCCTCTAATCAACAAAAACTCCTATTAGTTAGCTTGTAACATGAAACAGCAGAATTCTATTAATACCGAAAGAACTACAAGGATTTCCAAAGGCTTAAGAACCACAACTGACCTGTAATTGTGTATGGGTAGTAATTCCATGCCTTCTCTGTAACATAAAATATTTTGGGGACAACAGCTCTTGCCCAGCTTGGAAGTTTGCTGCAAAAAAAAAAAAAGATAGTAAACACAAAGAAACCAAAACAAAACCACAGATGGCAGACATGCACTAGGTAGATATTAATATACTGTAACTGGGAAGAAAAAAAATCTGGGTAAAATATTGAATATGATCCTGGAAATTCATGCACTGCCTGGTGTTATAGTAAGTTACAAAACAGCAGCAATCAGATAGAGATTATTATGCCTTTTCCTTCCTATGTTCTCCCTACATCTTCATGTCATGCAATGTCTTACCTCCTCCAGCGGAATGCAATATATTGTGATATTCCAAAACACTCCCCACATGAAAGTTTTAGGACTGCGGTTAAACTGCTGACCAGGTGCTATGTTAGGGTGATCAGGGAAGCTAAAAGATCCCATCCCTCCCTGAGAATTGGGGGAGGCCTTGAACCTCCAGGCTAGGCTGTTCAGGGTGGTTTGGGACCTCTCCAATCCTGGTCAGCAGAGGCCTCCTCCTAGTGATTTCACCAGTGAGTCTTTTGCAGCCCATTTTAAATCTAAGATAGAGGCCACCCGGGCCGACACGGACTCTGGTTCCACTAGTTTGTCCCTGAGAACTGCTTGCGCCACACCCCCTGGGTCTCCCCGATTCATTGAGTTTGGGCCTGTGACTCCAGCTGAGGCCTCCAGGTTGCTGGCTCGCTGCCGGCCAGCAGCTTCTCCATTCGACCCTTGCCCATCTTGGCTTCCTTCAGTTTACTTGTTTGTCTGAAGGAGAACATGATCTGGCCTATTCTTAAAAGACCAGGTCTGGCTGCGGACGATTTATCCAACTATCATCTGGTAGCCAATGTTCCCTTCTTGGGCAAGGTGATTGAGCGGGTTACCACGGTTAGGCTCCAGTCATTCCTGGAGGAAGATCGTGGGCTGGATCCATTCCAATCCAGGTTCAGGCTGCGGCACGGGACCAAGACAGCCCTGGTCGCATTGCAAGATGACCTCTTGAGGAGGGCTGATGGGTTGATCTACCCTGTTGGTCCTCGATTTGTCAGCGGCCTTTGATTCCATTGACCACGGTATCCTCCTGGGCTGGATGTCAGAAGCAGGTATTGGGGGTCATGCTTGTGCTGGCTCCAGTTCTTTCTCGACAGCCGTGCCCAGAGAGTAGAGCGGGGGCGGTGATTTGTCGGCCCCATGGACAATCTCTTGTGGGGTGCTGCAGGGGTCGGTGGTCTCTCCTATGCTCTTTAACATCTATATGAGGCTACTGGCAGAGGCAATTCGGAGTCATGGGGTCTGTTGTCATCAGTACACTGATGACATACATCTCTCTCTCTCTATCCCTCCTTTTCCACCTCTGCAATGGAGGATTGGCAAAGAGGTGCCATTGTCAAAGTCCCCAAGAAAGGTGAAATCCCAGAATGTATCAAACTGGTGGGGCATCACTGATGGGGGTTCCTGCATTGCAGGGGGTTGGACCTTGAGGTCCCTTCCAACTCTATGATTCTATGATTTACCTTTCTCTCTGTACCTAGGAAGGCATTTTGCACAGCCCTCCTTACATGGTTGTGAAGTGCCCTTGATCCATGCCTAAGAAAGGAACAAGCCAGATTCCACTATGAAAGCTCCTGCAGCGAGCACATCTTTACCTTAAGAAACATCTTTGAATAGTGCATTGAGTATCAGCACCCACTAGCCATTGATTTTAAAAAAGCTTTTGCTAGTGTCCACAGGGAGTCCCTTGATCCTGTGTCTGTACAACATACTGTCAGTACACTATGTTATCATCTTTCAGAGCTTGTGTCAATGACTCAGCTGCTGGGCTAAGATCAAGAAGTAGGTCCTTGCCATGGTTTCTCCTTAGTTGTGGAATCATCTACCTCCAAAAATTCACCTGGCAGCCTCGCTTCAAACTTTTAAAAAAAACTATTGAAAACTTGGCTCTACAGAATGGCCTTTCCTGATTTCGTAATCACCTAGTAAGGCGCGGGGGAGTGGGCGGCGATGGGTTGGGGGCGGCGGGCGGACGGCGATGGGCAGCGATGGGCAGACGGTGATGGGCAGCTGGCAGGTGGGGGGACGGATGGCAGCGGGGGTGGGGGGCGGTGGGGAGCGCCGGCCCTGCTCCTGCTCCATGCTCTTGTCCAAATCATTCTAGGAGCCATGATGTTGAACAACACTGAGACAGGAACAGAATCTTACAGCTCCCAAATTATTTCTCTAGAGGACAACAAGGATCATCCTGGCAAGTAAACAGGATGTTTTTCATGGAACGGTGGAGCAACCAAGAGAACCTGTGTCTGTTGACTGATGGATAATTATCTGACTTGGTGTGTTTATGGCTCTTTGTATGTTTGTAGCCATATGCTCTCCTAAATTACACAGGCAGTTATGAATGAGTTGGGGCAGACTGCCTAAGTCTAACTGTTCTGTCTGTGTTGAATAAGGTATCTTTCAGACTAAATTTAAAAATAGGGGTCACACAAGGGGTCACATGATGAATTCTGGTATTGTCATGCACCAAAAAATGGCTTCTGTTGCATCCTGGTAGATAAGTGGGCTCCACTTGTTTGTAGGTTCTCTCCTCCACTCTCATTTTACCCATATCCAATCCTTTGTATTTAGACCACCTACCGGTGTATTGGGGACTGCAGGGGCTGACTTTGTCATTTCCCAATCAGCACCTACTCTCTCACAGGTGCTAAGTTGGAAATATTAAAGACAGCCCATTTCAAACTGATCACCCATGTGGTGACTTGGTTGTCAGAAAGCCTGTGTACAGGAAGCTGGCTTCCCTGATGGCATTCATCAGCTTCCTCCATCAGTTGGAATCTCTCAAATTAAAGGTACAGAGAAGGAAGCTAAGGAAATACTTGAGAGATCAGGACAGAGGCTTCTACCCAGCCAGCTTCCTCTCTGATAAGGAAACAGCCTTGCAAAAAGCAGGCAGAAAACTTTGTTCAAGATTTTACATGAAGTCACTGGAACATATTTTACTTGCCTCCTTCTCCTCTGTAGGCTAATTCCCATATGTTGTATAGTTTAGAATCAATTTCATATTCCTCTCACCTACATTTATCAAAATAATGAGCTCAGCTTGGATTAGTAGAATTATTGCAATTTGATTCACTAAAGGTCACATTTTTCAAAAACAACATCCTCATTTCTGGAGCATATATATCTCAGTACTCACAATGCAGGATCGTTCTCATCCATTTAAGAACACAGCATTAGGTATTTATCTGCACAGTAAATATATTTTTCCAAGCAACAATGATTTAATGTAATAGATTTTGTTATTTTCTATGAAAATTATCTTCAGGATAAACATTTGCTGAAACTTCTTGTAAATAGAAGAAGCTTAGTTGTATATCTCCATGTTATGAATCTCAAAAGGAACATCCATTTCTCCATTGCTTTGTAAAAATTTGTTGTTGCACAAACACTAAATAAAAAATTACAACAATGTTGCATTGTTATACAGTATTTTATTTGCCTCTGACATCTAGAACTTTCAGTCTTTCCCTTTCTCTAAGTTCGATAGTTGTTTGCTTCTTGTTTCATATGGGTGTTCAAATAACTGGCAAGGGTCCTAATCTGTAGCCTGACCTATGGGCTGGCAATATGCCTTATTCCCACATATCATAAACGATTCAGCAGAGTCCTGTAAATATGTTAAAGGGGTACATGGCAAACTAGAAGTACTGGGTATGTTTAGCCTGAAGAGGGCTGAATTCAATAATTCAAATGCCAACAATGGTTTCTATCAGGACAGAGGATCATTAAAACATGTTTCCCAAATTTCTACCTTGAGGAAATTATTTGTTCTGTTGTGATGTAATCTTGAGCAACATGAGCTACATATTTCTAATGGTGATGACCAATTATTCATGCAGAGGAAGAAAGGAAGCAACACTTTTTAAAACTGGGAACGTAAATTTAATGTAAAGATAAGGTAAGCAGTATTACTATTGCTTGTCTGGTGGCAGAGGAAGTTTCTGGAATCGTCTTATTTATGAATTTTAAAATAAATGCTGAACAGACACGGGTGACCCCCTTTCAAGTTACAGTTCTTTTGGGGTGGCTTTGGTATGCCCTCAGATGAAGCATGGAAGCATCTGCTCCCTTCTTTGAAGTGCTCAATAGCAGGAGATGAGTTGAAGGTGTGACCTGTCTGTTTACTCACTGACCTCTTCCTGTTAGGTTGCTTCTCAGGCTCTCACAGAAGTCTAGATGGGTCCAGCATCTGAATTCTATATATCATAGACCCCAGTTAAAGTTAGCATGCCAGACATGTGCCTCTTATACCTCCCACCTGGATTACTGCAACACATTCTAAATGCTACTGATTTTCAAGAGTGTTTTGAAACTTCCGTTGGTCCAAAATGCTGTAGCAAGACTGCTATTTGGTGCCAAGTAGAGGATGTGAATAACTCTTCTATTGAAACACCATTCCTGGCTGCCAGGCTATTTTCAAGGCCAATTCAAAGTGCTAGTTATGTCCTATAAAGCCCTGTACAGCTTGGTCTTGCCTATCTGAGGGATTATCTCTCTCTGAAGGTTTTTAAGATCTCCTGGGGAGACCCTTCTCCCTGTCCCACTTACAGGCTTGTGTGATGAGGATAAAAGGGAGGGCTTTTTCAATGGCTGCTGAATGCACTCATTCAAGACCTTTTAAATGCGGAGAATTGTATATACTGTATTAAACTAAGGTGGGCAGGATTTTAAGAGGTAGCTTTTCATATTGATACCTGGTTTATTGTTTTTTAATATCATACTTTTCTGTGTTTTAACTGTGCTTGTTGTATTGTTTTAATCTCCTTTTTTTGGAGAGAACAACAGCAAACAAACAAATCTTAATTGGGACTAACCACTGGATCTAGATGTAAGACCACTGTGTACCTTTTCTCCTATTTACTTGTACAAATACATACCAGGGATTTTTTTGTATTTCTTTAGGTCATTTTATATCAAATGAAGAGTGAGAAATTTATCAGTTATTCAGTGCTGTTATTTATAAATGAGCAATTTTTCTATTACTGATTGGTACGCAGCTTCTCCTTGCCGCTTGAGCAGCAGGACACTTAAGGGTCAAATCCCAGGTGTTTGGACACAGTCCTTTCATTCCAGGCCACTGAATTTGCACATCACACCAACAGCTTAGCATGATGTGAATGCTCCAGAACAAGCTGCAGCAAAGCCTTGGGCGTTGACTCTTCTTCTTATAAAGCCATTAGGAAGAGGAGGAGGAGGAGGCAACAGTGGTACATATACTTTATGTACTTTACCTTCCAGTTTTGCTTAAGAATGCTCTGTTTCTTTATCCCAGATGGTAGCACAGACAGCCTAAAATGGAAACAAGACTTCTACATTTCTCTCTGCACAACTTACTAGACAATAGCTGCTCCGAACAGCCTTTCAGTGTTGGGAAGGGCTCCTTTGCCTCCCTGCACAGGACACGACATGTAAATTGTGGACCATGTGGCCCATCAGGCTAGGAATCTATATAAAGCTCCGGTGAAGGTTTCCTTATCTCTTTTGCCTCATGCCGTTTTAGTAGTTCCCTTTCCATGGTGGTTAGTACAAGTGGCAACCCAAGTTAGTCAGTATTAGAAAGTAGAGTGTTTGTAATTTACCCAGCAGCCCTCTATATTATTAGTCTAGGACAGTGGTGACAAACCTTTGGCACTCCAGAAGTTTTGGATCACAATTCCCACAGTCCTTTATCATTGGTGCTACAGGCTTGGGATTCTGGGAGTTGTGGTCCAAATCTTCTGGAATGCCAAAGGTTTGCCACCACTGGTCTAGGATATTAAGATTATTAGTTAGAGCATTAGAATTGGCCCCTAGAGGTTAGATAAGAGCTGGCCAGACCGTTTCTTTTGGTTGGTTGCTGTACTAGTGGACAGCACCCAAATAAATTTATTCAGGCTCAGGCTCAAACCCGAGAAGACTGAGGTGATGTTCTTTGGGAGTTCCCCATCTGGATATGGAGGCCCTCTCCCAAGCTTGGATGGGGTTTCCCTCCGGCTTGCGGATAGGGCTCGGAACCTGGGCGTGGTTCTGGACCCGGCACTCACTCTGGAAGCCCAGGTGGCTGCCGTGTCCAGATCCGCTTTTTACCATCTTCGTCAAATTGCCCAGATCCGCCCATATCTATATGGCGACTCCCTAAGAACTGGGGTGCAAGAGCTGGTGATCTCGCGGTTGGACTACTGCAACGCTCTCTACATGGGGTTGCCCTTGACTCTCCTCCGGCGTTTGCAGAGGGTACAGAATGCGGCGGCCAGACCGGTGGCGGGTGTGCGTCGTTATGACCATATCACCCCGGTTCTGGCCCGCCAGCACTGGTTGCCCGTTGCATCCCGGATCAGATTCAAGGTCCTGGTTTTAGTTTATAAAACCCTCCATGGCCTGGGCCCGGACTACCTGTCAGAGCGTATTGTCCAGCGATCAACTTCGGCCCGTCCAGTACGGCAGTCGCGAGCACACACACTCCGGGTCGCCACCCTGAAAGAGGCCCGAAAGTCCATCACCCATAATCGGGCCTTTTCGGTGGCCGCCCCAACACTCTGGAATAGCTTACCACCTGATGTGCACTCTGCAGAGTCCCTGTTAGCCTTTTGCCGAGCCTTAAAAACCCTTCTCTTTAGCGAGGCTTATGGTGGCACAACTTAATGGGTTTTTTCCCCCCCCCCGCCATCTACACGGTTGCCAACAATTATTGCTGCTGAGCTGCGACCATAAGTTATGATTCTAAGATGCCCCAGCTGTTTTAAAATGTTGTTTTTATCCTTGCTGTTGTTTATTTTGTACTGCAGTTTTATTTTTATGTTTTATATTGTATTGCTCGCTGAATCGCTCAGCTATTTGGAAGCCGCCCAGAGTTCCGCTCTGGAAGATGGGCGGGGTAAAAATTCAATAAATAAATAAATAAATAAATAAATAAATAAATAAATAAATAAATAAATAATTCATTTGTACTCTTCTGAGCCCCCCACCTAAATTTTTGTCCTTTACAAATTACTTAATACAGCTAATCAATAAATTGTGCCCAATTTGAATTCCACAATTCTTGTCTCATCTCTTTATTTCAGGGCTGGGGTGGCAAAGCCAACCTCTGACATACATGTGTAAGCAACCCCTTCATGAAGAAGGGGGGTTCTCATACATGAAATGGAATTTGGAATGTCCTTAACATGTGCATTGAGCGAAACTGCTACACCTTCTGGGGATGCTGAATTTCTGAAGATCTCCTACAGAATATTTTCTCCAAAGAAAATCACATACAGGCTCACAAGTTTTCTGCTGAAATTCAAAGGCTGGGTCTAGCTTTCCTAGCTGGGTTCATCTTTTCACCCTCCTGACCTTTGCTGGGAATCATCTTCACCTCCCATTTCCCCTTCCTTGCTGGAACATAAACATTGGACAGCTGGCCCTTAGATATCTATCAGGGCACACCCCCAATATCCCCAAAACATGGCTGCATTCACAAAGCAGGTCAACCGAAAAGGATGTAGAGAGCCTTCTTATCTAAATCAAGGGTGATTTATTTGCTATACTGCTCGGCTTGTACCCAATGTAAAATTAGCTACTATATTTTAGGCAACCCATGGCATAGAAGACCATCTGCTGAATCTGATATGGCCTATGTATCATCCATGTGTACTGAGCTTAAATAAGTTAGGATAATTGCAGATAATATAATTGAAAGATTTCCGGTTTTGTACAATATTTTGCTTTAGCTCTTGATTTTTCTTTTGGAAGCCCAGTTGTTTTGACCTCTGACTATTTGTCAAAAGGATGGCAGCTTGCAATTATCTGATAAAATACTCTTCTTAGAGGCTGATTGAATTCTGAGTACTATCTCATGACTACATTTGTACTTGAGCCCCTGCTTAAATATTCATTTATTACAGTAATGGAAATGGAAATGAAAAATGGTTAATAAAATCATTGTTAAATCTCTGTTGCTAGGTCCTTCTATCATAGCTATATTTGATGTACTATAAGAAATTCCACCTGTTTTTAACATATGTTTTAACTCTCAATTCAAATAGCAATTCTAAATATACCCATAGGAAAATAACTTTAATTCTGTAAACAGATTTTAATCCATATTCAATTTGTTTGTTCCACCCAGGAACAAAACTGTCCCATATGTTCCATGCACAACCTGGAATTTCATTCTGGGATATGCATTTACCATGGCACTGCATGCTGTTACCACATTACCCCTTCCACCTTTCCCCTCAGGAGCCAACAGCAGTATGCTTGTGTGTGTATATGTACCAGTATATGTGTGTGTGTGTGTGTGTGTGTGTGAGAGAGAGAGAGAGAGAGAGAGAGGCCTGTTCCATTTATTCTCTCAGAAACTGTTGTGAGAAGGGTTAGGCTTGAGATGGTAACCTCAGATAGGGAGCTTGGTCAACCATGCGTGACTAAACAAAGATTGGATTAAGTATGGTATTTCCTTGATTCTTTTTAAATATTTGTATACTTAACTGTTCATAACTTTTATGCTGTCTTCTACCGATGAAAGCTTCCTTGAAAACTTTTTAAAGGAGAAAGGTAGCGTAAAAATATTTTAAATAAATAACTAAAATAAATAAATACTCTTGTCACAAGGGCTTCAAGAGACCTTCTCAGTACCTTTAAAGTGTCTGTTCTTATTAGTGCAAACCATAATACAGTAATAGATCTGTATTAAGCAACTGTTTCACCTAGGAGACCCAGGGGAGTGTAGACTGAGTGACAGGATTTTTAAAAGCCCAGCTTTAAATTCCTGCTTGCCTATGGAAATTTAGTGGCAGTACCGGCAGAAGTACTTCTAAAATATTTCCTTTACTTTTAAAGCCCTAATCGGATTGCCATAAGTCAGTTCTGATTTGATAACTTTATGTATCACACAGATATCCAAATGTGTGCACACTTGTTTTACCTCCTTCCTTGACCATCTGTTTAGACCTTCTGGTCTCAGGGGAGTCTTTCTGTATCCATTCTGTAGCAAAGGATAATGGGCCATTGTCAGTGTGTACCTAATGCAGCAGGGCTCCATCTGACCTCTGTGGCCGCCCTGCTTCCTTAAAACAATCCAAGAGAGGAAGGCAGCCTGAAGATGGGAGGGCCATGCTCAACTCAGCACAGCCATACTCTTGGAAGGTCAGGACCCTAGGCCAGACGTGTGGTGCTGGTGGCCCCTGCAGACCCCTCTATCAGTCAATGGTCAGGGAACCAGAAGGGGTGAAGGGAGACCCCAGAGAAGAAGGGCAAGAGGGGTCAGGTTGGGCAAAGAAGAAAACTAGGTGAAGGTTCCGGAAGCCAAAACATTAATAATAATTCTATGTCCACCAAGTCAGTTCTGATTTATGGCAACTCTTTTCAGGATTTTCCAGGTAGAGAGTCTTCAGAAGTGGTTGACCATCCCCTTCTGGAGAGATCCTAGCTAGACTGTGCAGCATGCCCAAGGCCACACAGGCTGGCTTTTCTGGGTTTGCAGAATAGGGCATGGTAATTTAACTCCCAACCTTTAACTCCACAGCCAGATACCCAAGACACTGAGCTCTCCAGCCAGCTGACTGAAATCATGCAAAATAATACGGTGTGATAAGCTGTGGAGTTTAATAAAAGGCAACATGAAAACTCAGGGAAAGGTTTCCCCTCTCCAGATCCAGTGAACAGCCTTTCCAAGGTGCAAAATTAATCAATAGGCTCGGTCTGCCAAACACAATCAGGACACCTTTATTGCGAACCTATACCCTGAGCTAATTCATAGTTTTAAAAGGAACAGTGCATTTAGCACCATGCTATCAATCCCAGACAGGAAGTGAAATGGTTCTTGACGGTGAAATATAATTACTACTCCTATAGACATCTGAAAGGGCAGAAGAGAGAGGAAACTACCTGTGGTTTCTGTGGAAGATAGCTTAAAACATCTTGAATTGACTAATAATGGTCTAGTGAATCATCTGTCCTGTGAATCATGTTGATGTGTACTTACTGGCCAACATGTTGAGATGAATGAATTCTTGAAGGTGATGTATGAACAGTGGAATGCCACAGAAACATAAGTCTCCATTTTTAGAAGAAATGTCACTTCTAGATTAATATTAAGCAAAATCAACAGGAACATAGAAAGTCTGCCTCAAAAGCAAAACATAAAGGAAAATATTTTTCTTAATTATGCCTTTCTTAATTATGTAAGAAATAGTTTCTTACATAATATATAGAAAGCCTGCATTAGATTATATATACAGTTCTTTTGAACTGCACTGGAGAACAACCTTTTTTTTAAAAAAAAAAGAGAGAGAGAGTGTAAACAATATGTTGAAAGAAGTACAGTGGACCCTTGTATAACAAACCACTTGTATAACATAAAATTTGTACAACAACAACAAAAAATAAAATAAAATTCCGGAGATAGGTGAAATTTGCTTAACATAATTGCCTATGGGGAGAATCCGTACAACATAAAAATGGGATTACTCCGTTTTCAATGCAGTCCTATGGGAATTTGCATAAAGGAAAATTTGCTTAACATAATTTCATTTGGAACGAATTAATTCCTTTATACAAGGTACCACTGTATTAAAATGAGAAAATAAGACGTGTTCATGAGCAGATCTGTCAAGGGTAACACGCATTGTTCAAGAACTGGCTTTTGCCCACACGCAATGGCTTACAAAAAAAAAAAGGCCACTGAAACATTTAAAAAGGAAAAAAGAGAAAAGCAAAGTTTTGCTTATATACCACCCCATACCACAAGTAGTCTCTGGGCGGTCTACAGTTTTTAATTACAGTATGCAGGCTACACATTGCTCCCCCCAGCAAGCTAGGTACTCATTTTACCAGCCTTGGAAGGATGGAAGGCTGAGTCAACCATGAGCTGGCTACCTGGGATTGAACCCCAGGTCATGAGTGCAGTTTTTGCTGCAGCACAGAGATTTAACCACTGCGCCATCAGGAACCAAGAAAAACTTTGATTCCATGAACCTGAAGAGTACAAAACAAACAAAGAAACCATAAAGGGAGTGATTTCTCCTCTTTGCCAAATATGACCTATGGGCAAAGAGTAAGGTTAAAACAACCACCACACAGGGACTGTTGTCCTGTTAAGTCTGTAGATGTCATGCTTTGATCTGACAATTTCTCGTTCCTGAAGTGAAGTAAACATTCCTTCCTTCAGAAAGATTAAGATAAGTCTGACCCCTAAAGCATTTCTCGATCTGAGTCTTATGCCAGCCGGAGCCTGTAGATCAGATATCACAGGGCTTAACTGTGTTCTCGGGATTCATTTTGAACATGCAAGAGAAATACGTACTGTATTCCAGGCCCACTTGACCTGTACATATCTGAAAGACTTAGGCCAGCATTAAGGATTTGTCATTAACGTAATGTCAGCAGTGTAAAATATGTGTATTTTGTACAGTAAAAAAAAAATATCTGTATTGTTATTGTTACATACAAATGGGAGGTATGGCCCAAATGGATGTTACAAAATATTTTTTCATATTTCCAATAAAATTATTGTAAATAGATCTTTTGCATTTTTTCTCACTCTTACTAGTTTCTACTAAATTTTTAAAAAAGAACATAATTGTCTATGTTTCCAATCTTCTTACCAAGTTACACTCAAGTAGGCCAAACAGCATAGCTTTTGGAGATGAATTCTCCTACATTAAGAAATCATCATCATCTTATAACTGGAGAGCCGGAAGGGCCCCTATGGATCATCAAGTCCACCCCCTGTCAAGGAGGCACAGTGGGGGAATTGAACTCCTAACTTCTGGCTCAAGAGCTAGATGCCTAAACCACTGAGCTTTGCTGCAGTTCAACATACAGACATGATCAGTCACATTCCACTCAGTAGTGGAATGACTCAGTCTGCAACTGACAACGTCAACAGTGATTTCTTCCCTTGGGCCACCCCTGGTGCAAAAAGCTGCACCATTTCCATAGCTACATGAGAGGATTTTAGCCAGTATCTCTCAGTTAAACCCCACTGGTATCAGTCGAGAGAGGGCCTGGGACTGCAGCTCAGTGTTTGATCATATTATTTGCATACAGAAAGTATAGGTTCAATTTCTGGCTTCTCTGGGTAGGGCTGGAAAGACTTTTGCTTGAAACTATGGAGAGTTTGCTGTGTATCAGCATCTCAAATAGATGGACCAGGGGCCTGACAAGTTCCTCTATGCCTCCCAGTTCTGTGAAGAGTTAGAACAACATTGAAACCATCATTCCAATGTGCTAGATTGGACACAATCTACTTTACTGTTTTGGAACAAAGTGGGTAGAAATACAACAGCTTTCTGGAAATCACTAGTGCGTAGGGACCCCAGTAGCTCTGCTGCAACTTGACGGCACATAACAGGAACAAGTTCAACCCACCTATGTAACAAAGTTAGGGTAACAGCTAATAGAAGGGTTGCTTAAAGGCATGATACTCATTACTATGTTGAATTGCTTTCAATACTGTGACTTTTAATATTTTGCATTTAGTTTCATATTTGTGTATTTAAATGACACAGAACAAGTTGAAAGCTAAGGGAGAAATAAAATAAAATAAATTCACGACGAGCTTTAGGATGCCTAACGTGAATTAAGATGGCGTGGTTTACTTTTTATCTGCCCTCCGTGGGATTTGAAAAGCATTGAACGTAGCTGCTGTGATGCTCCGGGTAGATATAGCTTCCTGGATGTAAGAGGTGCAGTCAAGTGGTGACATATACCTGGAATGAGGGGCATGCCTCCGTCCAACGCATTCCAGCTCTCGCTTGTTGGAAAGTTAATCCCAGGAGGGCCTGAAAAGCAGGCTGGCTGAACAGGCTTTCCAACTGGAACAAGGAAGGTACTATTACTGCTAGGAGAGGATAAGGTCAGATCTGCCAGGATTCTGCGGCAGCATGGCAGTGATGTAACAGGCATCCTGTTGCTGTGCTTGCAGCTCTAGAGCTGGACCACGGAGAAGCTCAATCAAAGTAAGTGGACGATTAATATGGCCCTAACAATTAGAACTGATCTTAAATCAGCATGCAATCCATATCAGTCCTCAAGTGCTATGGAGCCCATTCTAGAATAGGAATATCCTTGGCTTTCTAAACAGAAAAGGATAAGGAAGAGCACAAGAGCTTTGCGTGACATCTTGAGCTTTGCAGGCCAGTGGTATGCCAGCCGAGTGGTCTTCCGCAGTGTCTTCTGTCTTTTGCTATTAATATAAATCTACATCTCCCACCCTGACCTCCTGGCCTTCATGCATTTCTCATGGAGCAATGCCCTTTGCAATACTGTCATGGGCCATGCTTTGCATCTGGTGAGCTGAACTGAGTGTATACATGCTGCTGATGTTGAACAAACGGGGACAAGAATAAACCCTTGTGTCCCATAAGCTTCAATTGTGAAAGCGCATTTTCCTCCTGTAGCTACTAATTTGAGAGTTTGGTAAATAAATCTGCTTCATGGATACATTTTTTAAAAGAACCAACTCAGCACTGAGTGCAGTGATATATGTTGTATACAGCAATGATTACTAACTGCCCAATGAACACACAATATTTGTCCACTTAAACACATATTTATATTTGCTTTTTTTCTTAGCCCTTTTGCCATTAATCTGAGCTCCAGATTCTAAGGAGAAAGATGGTGTAAAATATTTAAAATAAAATAAAATAAAATAAAATAAAATAAAATAAAATAAAATAAAATAAATAATGCCCTACACGGTTATTATCTCTAACACTAACTTGAAGTTAATGTACTTGATTGACTTGCACAGACTTGGTCTGAAATGTTCACTTTGCTTTTTCAGCCAAGAGTGGAATTCAGTCTTGTGTACTCCAAACACTTCTAGGAATATTTAAGTTTCCATTGAAGTTCACTCAAAGCTCACATTGGTAGAAAGCCATTCTTCAGGTTCAACAGTAACTCTTTCTCTTGTCAGAGTGCACTGAGACTTGAGTTAGAATTAAAGACAGGCATTGTGGATCTATTCGTGTCACTTCTAGTTGCTTCAGTCCAGTAGGCGGAATTTCACTTTAGCTTGCCTTACATCATTTCGTTAATGTAATGTCTTGCTTTACTATTTCAATACTGTATGTTTTAAATGATTTATCTATTATTCTTCCCCCCTCCTTTTGTATGGCCCCTTGGGATGTTTCGTAACAGGTGGAGTAAAGACAAAGGAAAGAAGGGAAGGAAGGAAGTGCAGAGCATTCTCAAAATGTAATGCTGAGCTTTGGAGAAAAGAGAAGCAGAATAACTCTTTGGGACTTCTTCAGACTATTCCACATTTCACCAGATGTCCATCCATGCATTGCTTTTGCATTTTGCAATGGTCATTAGGGAGGGCAAGTGAACACTGAAGAGTAGTTGCTAGAGCCTGTTCCCATAGCAACTAGAGGCTGGTTTGTAAATAACCCCTACCTCAATAGCATTTTGAGGTAAATTCTGGTCCCATACCACATTTCCCCCCATGGAGAACCACAATGCACTAAATTCTGTTTATGGTAACAGTGGTCTTCCATTTCCATTTTGTTTGAAGAACAGTAAGAAAGAATATTGTTGCCCCCCCCAAAAAAAGAATGGGAATAAGGTCTTACAATTAAATGCAACAATGTCTCTCTCCAAAGTCAGCCTATACATTACAGAACATTGCAATGGTAGAACTCTTGCAGAAATACGTACCTGTTCAGATAAACTCGTTTTTCCGTCAGTTGACCATTCCCATAATTGGGATCTTCATAGGGTTCATTTTGCACCACTTCTACACCTTCTCCACGGTCGCTCTGCTCATGGCTGTGTTTACTGATCATATACAACTGTCCAATTCTGTACTACAATGCAAAAGAGGAGCAAAAGGATTGTCAAAATAACCAAATAAAGCAATCAGCATGACTGAAAGCAATTGATACAGAAAATTACTAACTGCTTTGCAATGAATAAGTAGTATGATATGCACTTTGGAGTACACTCTTTCACCTAGAGCTTTTGACAACCTTTCATAACCACCTCTATAGAGGTACAGTATTATAAGTCGGGTTGAGGCATGTAGAAGCAGATGCCTCACAACTACATATGCAAGTTACTTGACAGTAACTTACATCGGCACCGGATGCATGAATATTGGTTTTGGATGTGTCCAACTGCATCTACGGATGTGCCAGATTTGACATTCCTTTTAAGCTGCAGCTCCTTTGGCTGCTCTCTGCCGAGCAGTTTAAAGTATGGGAACCAGCCAGCAAAAGTGCCAAAGAGTTCTTGATTATAGAAGAACCTTTAAAGCACTAAATGTCTCTACCCTGGAGGCTGGTGCTGCAAGGTTATGTGAAATACTGTTCTGAAAACAATGAAATACCTCAAGTAAGATGAAGCAATCTTCAAAGGACCTTGAAAAAGCCTGTAAATGTCTCGACCAATAGATTGGTCTAACCTCCCAAAGGATTCACAAGTAGTGCTATTATTCACCAAAGACACTAATTGAATTATTTTTGCAATGATGCAAGTCCCAGCAAAATTTCAAGGAGGACATGATTGTAAACTGTCCACTTAAATGATAGACACAGTCACACTTTACTTAATTACTTTCAGAATCAACTTTGATTTCCATTTAATTGAGACAATACATCTCTAGTCGAGTTTTCTTGGTCTATAATACCAGATATTATAAATGAAATTAACATAAAGCAGATATTAGTACAGTATAAAATTAATTCATTCCTCTCCCTCATTATTCTCTCTCTTGTAGGTCGAGATTAGAGAATAATTCAAAACTATTGTAAATGCTGAGTCTCTTCATATTTAACATGCTTATTTCCATACACAAAAGCTGCTTTGGATTAAAAAAAAGGAAGCCTAATACAAAAACACAACTCGCAAAAGTTACATATCTCCACTTAAAATATTCAGACACATTAGAAAGTATTGTGTCAACTTACAACTAAGAAAATGCAATTGGTGGTGAGAACAGCAAGGACAACATAGCAAGTGCAACCTTAGAACTACAGAGCTCAAAGGGACTCTATAAAATATCAAGTCCAGCTCATGTCAAGAAGCTACAGTGGAAAGTCAAACTCCCAACCCAGATGCCGACGCATAGACTAGCCAGCAGTTCATGGATCTTGTGCTCTGAAATGCTGTATAAAAGTTGATGCTTATTCTGTGGTATGTTTAACCTTGAATAACTGGCACACTATTATTTTAAAGACCGTCTACCCAAAGCACAGAGAATTTTGTTATGCAGTTAATATGGTGCTCATTATTACAGGAATGTTGCTATAGTCCAGTGTTGGCGAATGGCGAACCTATGGCACGGGTGCCAAAGGTGGCACTCGGAGCCCTTTCTGTGGGCACCCGACATTGCCCTTTCACAGGCACCTGTATTCAGATTAAATTGCTGCATTGGCCCTTTGTGGAAAACTAGTGAGTTCTGAATCACACTTTGGGCACTCGTTCTCTAAAAGGTTTGCCATCACTGCTATAGTCGAATACTTAATAGCCTATAGATCCTTTAACCTGCAGAGATATTTCCCCTCAAACACACAATTTTGCCTAAAAGCAGACTGATCCTGATACCGGGCCTCCCCTCTGCAAAGGCCAGGACGATTCTACCCTTGATCGGTAGACAGATAGTGCTTGCATGGTATGAAAAACATAGCCGGCATAGCATTCTTTCAAAGACTGGGAAAGGCAGGCGGTGAGATTATGGCTTTGCAGTTCTGACAATATTTTAACAGAAGGTCTCCAAATACTAGATTCTGTGTAGATGTTAACACTGGAGATCAAAGTGTTCAGCAGAGGGGGGAGCTAGGCCAGGGTGAACAGTGTGTACGTGCTCTCCAAAGGCCTCTAAAGGGCTTAAAGTGCAGGCTTGGATTTCAGCTCACAGAAAAAGAGAGCAGTGGTGCCTTCTTTATTAAAGGAGAGGCTGAAAATAACATAAATATAGGCCATGATCCCACCCGGTTCAGACTACTGCAACTGTATGGAAACACAGTCCAGGAGTCACAAACGAAGCTGGAAGATTGTTGCAGTGCTCCAACCCACCAAACTCTGCCCGGCTACGGCAAAACTTTTGATGGTGGCTTGCTTCCAAGATGGGGACTTGGAATGGTGGTGATGGCATCATGGCTAGTCCTCAGCACAGCCTCTCAGCACCACCTGACCACGATCACCAAATGCAGACGTACTTGTTGAGTTTGGGAAGAGTTCCTTTGTCCCAAAGGAAGAGAACTGAAAATGTTTTCCACTGATATCCCCTTGAAGCCAGCAAAGCGTAGCAGGGCTTTGTATAAGATGGCGCCTCCACACCAGAGTATATTGCCTTCTAGGTTTCTCACCCTGAAGAGCACATTGCTAAACACCTCTAAGACACATGCTTTGGGATATGCTGCATGCTACCATTTCAGTATCAATCAGGTTACTGAGGAGAAAGGTGAGGTATAAATATTTTCAGTAAGTGGAGAATAAGCAATAAATAATGATTATTTATTTATTTTATTTATTTATTTATATAGCTTGTATGCCGCCCACTACCCAAAGGTCTCTGGGCGGCTCACAATCAAAAACAATTAAAACATCAAAATACAATAAAATTAGAACAATAAAACCTGAAAATGCAATAAATACAGTACATTAAAAGCACATTATTTGGAACCAGTGCCGGTGCTAGGTTTTTTTGCACCCTAGGCGAGCGGCGCGGGGGGGGGGCGGGGGCGGCAGGGGGGCAGCGGATGACAGGAGACGGCGAAGGGCGTGGGGGCGGCAGGCAGACGGTGATGGGTGGGGGGGATGGACAGCGGTGGCCAGCGGCGTGGGGAGCGGTGGGGTGCAGCAGGCTGGCCAGCGCCCCCTCTCCATTTTGGCGCCCTAGGCAACTGCCTAGTTCTCCTTAATGGACTTGCCGGCCCTGTTTGTAACATATGGTCCCTTATGTTACAAGGGACAGTGGCCACTTTCAGTCTGGTGTAGTGTTGCCTCCATCCTCAACAACATGTCCAGCATGCATCGCTATGTGACACACAAATCACAGATTCATGTAGAATCCTAGGCAGACCTAGTTCAGCTTTGTAAGGATGGATGCATAGGTTTATTGTATCCTAAGGATGGTTTTATAATACATGAAATCTATAAATAAAATATAAAGGATAGTGAAACAGTGAGTCAAGTTTCTGTCATATTAGGGATACAAAAGACCCATCAATGTCTGGGGCACCGTTTCTTTATTTTTTGTTCACTATCAGTACCTCTGGTCAAACCAGTCAGATGGGATTTTGTCTCCTCATATTTTATCTGATAACTGATAACTGAAAAGAACAGAGAGTTGATGGTAGTTTATTATACACTGTGCTGTGTCTGTCATAGCTTTGATTTTTTAAAATTTCTCTCTGTGTATTTTTCAGCCTTATGCAGCTCTGTCTTGACCATACAGTGGTTTCAGATCATTGAGAAAGGGAAGAAAGCGAAAGAGAGCAGAACGTAGGACCCTTCTCTGCCTCTCTCACACATAACGTGCCAAATAAACCTGATTGGTCTTGAGTTGGAGGAGAGATGTAATGCAACTTCTGCCAGAGCATTCTGATGTACTTTTGAGCAGCTCTGTCATAGGAGGGGATGCTATGAGGTTCGAGATGTTCAGGTGGGCTTGAAGATCTATTCCACTAGCATAGTCAGACCCCTCTGAGTTTTAGGATTTTTTCCTTTGTAAAACTGCAGAATCTGTTCAAATGCTCAATACCCTGGAAGTGGGTCAATTCTGTTAAGATTTCAGAGGATTTATTTATTTATTTATTGGATTTCTATACTGCCCATCTGACAGTGAGACCACTCTGGGTGGTATACAACAAATTAAGGTATACAAACATTGCAAATAAATTAAATAACTCACACAAAATAAACCTTAAATAAAGTAATATAGTAAAAATAAAAATAACAAAGTGACATGAAAAGTGTGTAAGTGTTGTTATAGGTGGACAAATAAGTTAAAATCATGTTTTAATGGGGAACACTGAAATTACATTATATTTGAGGGAATGCCTGCTCAAATAACCAGGTTTTTAATATTTTTTAAAGGCAGTCAAGGAGGGGGCCAGGCAGATGTCTGGCGGAAGGTTATTCCACAGGCAAGGGGCAATAGCTGAGAAGGCCCTATTTCTAGTTTTTCCCTTTCAGGCTTTTCGAAGTGTTAGTTGCCTCAAACTCCTAGCCTGGGAAGATTGGGTATTATGGGCAGTATGGGTTCTGTTCTCCCCCCCCCCCTTTTCTTCTGGTGACCGTGGCTGAGGATTATTGCTCTGAGACAAGACTTACAGGTCTCAATTTTATTTCTAATGCTTTGCAACGTCTAGATCGGTGGTGGCCAAACTTTGGTACTCCAGATGCTTTGGACAACAACTCCCAGAATTCCAAACCTGTCTTGCCAATGGCAAAGGGCAGTGGGAGTTGTGGTCCAAAACATCTTGAGTGCTGAAGTTTGGCCACCACTGGTCTACATAAAACAAGCAGGGGATGTGCATCAAAATGTCACTAATATGCAGATAATACCTAACTCACCCTGTGTCCCTTGTTCATGGAAGATTATAGAGGCAGCTGAAACACTGAACCCGTGACTGAACATAGACTGGCTCTTTTTCCAGGAGGCATAATAGAAGAAGCTTCCCCACCAAACTCCCAGCCTCTGGCTCTGCAGCCAGATACCCCAAACCAGCTGATTCTTACACTGCTGAAAAGACTTTAAACTAAATATCCTTTAAACACACACACACACACACCAATATTTTATAGGTAGCACATCTTTTCTGTAGTGTCTGCTGGCTGAGGGATAGCGCATAGTTCAGAAGAACATGCACCCTGTTCAAGCTGCAGAGATGTATAGGAAAAAGGTGGGGGCTGGGTGCAACTTGCATGGAAAAGTCGGGTTAAGCCGTGCATTCACAACCCTGGCACAGAGGTCACTCTGAAAGGCAGATTTCAAAAGAAGTGCAGATGACATGAGCTTTCTGGATGAGAGCCAAGAGCTTCTTGTGATTCTGGTATTCAGTTTCTTATTGACATATCCAGGCTTACTAAACTAAACCAAACTACCTTGCTTTCTTCTAGATAATTGTTTTGCTCTGTGTTGAACCGTTTGATCTAGCATTCCCATCTTATAAATGAATGAACATTAAAAATGCATTTAACTCAATGTCTTTTGTGTGTACACGTGCTACTTCTTTACCTTATTTCTGCTATAAACAAGTTTTTAATAATGGCATTGCTATCCCTGCAGGATAAATTCAATGTCAAAATACAATTTTCCTGTGTGATGTACCTAATATAGCATCTGGTATCATATCGTATTTCAACATTTCTCTTTTGCCAATAATATGTATATATAAAATCAGGCACAACAGAATGGTGATATTTTTATTGTGACCATGTAAAGCCTATTGAGGAATCTGACACCCCAATGATTTTATTATAACATTTCATATATTATACACTTTTGTGGACTACGGTTTCTTGTGTCAGCTGCACGAAGCATTACATCACGTGGAAGATAATTATACATTTGGGTTGATCGGTGGGGAATTAAAATGTTCTAGAAACATCAGTGACAAATGCATTAATAGGGATGTTAACAAAACATTAGTTTCACAGTGACAAAGGATTGGGGATAGATCGACACATGTAGGGTGATTAAAAACCCTTTGAAGTTATATGTGTTTTTATTTATAATTTGGTTTGGCAGTTATGGAAAGAAAAATCAATCAAAACCCATCCACAGTTATCCTTGTGCAGGCAACAGATCACCTCTAGAATTATCCCCAAGTGATACTTGAAATCTGTGTGCTATCCAGGATTATGACAGGTCCATTTTGGCTCGAATTTAGTTTCTACTTCAACAGCTATTGTTTTTAAACTTGTAACCTCCCCCTCCCCCAGCTTCTTAGGTAACAGCATACAAATATTATAATTAATAAATAAAATAATAAGGGAATCTGAGAGATGGAGAAAGGGTGAGAGTCAGAGAGTCTGTTTCCCTATCCAAGACAAAGAAAGAGGGATAAAATTCATGTTCACCTGTTTTGGACAGAAAAATTGGACAGAAGTTTTCTAGAGGATGGAAGAATTCTGATTTTTGCACATTGCTTCTGGCATCACATTTGTGTCTACTTATTCATTTCTTAATAGAAACTAAATTTAGCCTATACAGAATACACCAGGGGACTGCAGAAAATTGATGCAATAGGCTGCACTGCTCTGATGCTGCTGATGACAGGATTAGGTTCTCGCCATTCCTCCCATTAGGTAACAAAGTTACCAGAGCAGACATGCAGAGAGAATTGCCATCTGGGTCCGACACAGGGTGTGGTTCATGCTTCGGTGCCATTGCCGCATATCCTTTGGTGCTGATAAACAAGCTTTTTAATTTGAGCAACTGCTTGTTAGCAATGACAATGCTACTACCAAAGATCTGAGAGAGTGAGAGCCCTGTTGATATGATCAGTTCACTTTGTTTTACTCATTCTGGCCCTATGAATGAGTCACCTCCAAAATTACATATCTACTTGTGGAGGACAGTATTTTTAACTCCCATTCATTTTCAAAATCCATCAATTTCCAATTTATAAAGAAGTTCATGTATAGCACAGCAATGTGTTAAATGCCACATATTTAGGAATATTTCTGCCATCACCAACCCAAGCCTACTAATAGATAGCTTGCACTCATTTGTTTTTGAACCCATAATCTCTTACTTAAACAACTGTTCCTACCGGATTAATTCTCCTGATGTATTTACTATCAGATCCGCTCTATGGGGATTTGCCTAGATCAAATAGATCTGAGTCTTTGAACAGCTCCATATAAAAACGGTGCTTCTAAAATTAGGATATTTTAAACAGACTCAGATAAAAATCATTTCCCATGTTGTTCATGGTGGCTTTCCTTCCTTTAAACCCAGTTGCCAAGTATGTTGGGATTTTCACTGGGTCAAGTGAAACTAACAAACTGCAATCTGAACTCTAACTTCATCTGACAAGGATTCATGCCCCAACTTTGTGAAGGGCCAGCTCCAGGCAAAACCAAGAGGGAAACCTGAATCAATCCTCACACCCAGCTGGCAATTCTTCACTCTGTGACTCTGTGTAAAAAAAAAAATCTTAACTATATCATACAGATAAGACAGTACAGTATTTCAAACAGTGCTCCCCGAAATGATTAATTACCCTTGATTATCCTAGCATGAGGGTGTTTCACTCCATATTTTAAAACTAGTTTGTTTTTGCTATATATATATGGTTGGTCATCAGGAGGTAACAAGGGGATTTATTTGCACATTTGATTGTGCTTTGAAGGAGCTACATGTTGCAATAACCCCCTAGTCTCTTTGTGCTTCCTCTGTACTTGTGGGCTTCCTTCGCTTCTTAAAGGATCATATCTCCCCATAAGATCTTTCCAGGCCACCAAGATCTTCAGAAGAGGCCCTCGTCTTGGTCCCATGGCTATCATAGGCATGTTTGATGGGGGACATGAGAAGCAGCCTTCTGTGTGGCAGCTCCCAGGTTGTGGAGTGCTTCCCCTCAGGAGCTTAGGTTGGCCTCCATCCTTTTATCCTTCCACTGGCAACAGAAGGATCCCCTCTTCAGGCAGGCTTTCTTCTTCTTCTTTGTAATAAGTTGATTAATATTCCATCATCTTAACATTTCAGAGTTCTAAGTTAATTTCTACAAACAGTTCCAGTTGTCATTCATCATGTTTTCTGGGTGCGCTTAATATTAATTACATCACGTCTTAGTACCGCCTAATGCATTGTTTCTTCTCTTCAGGCAGGCTTTTAATAACCATGTCTGAGTCTCTGGGTTTTTTGTAAGTTGAGTTAAATATGCTTTTAATTTTACAGTTTAATTGTTTTGTAATTAAACGTTCTCGTTTTCCGCAAAGGCCAAGCCAAAGAAGGCCTTTGAGGGTCAAACTACCCATTACAGATATAGTCTGAGTTGAAATTAGTTAGCATCGCAGACCAAGATTCAGGCTCACCTTCACAACTATGCAGTCCAACTAGCAAGGGACACCTGGGCTTACCTCCTCATAGCCTATCACAAAACCAAGTTAGCTAATTTATTAAACATGAAAGGTGAGAAAAGTTGCTCCCGCGACAATCAGGTAATGAAAATCAATTTATTTTAAAGAAATTCTCCCTTCTCATGACAAGTTGTCTGTAACATATGGCTTGGTGTCAGCATCTACTGCCAGCAAGGTTGTTATACTTGGGAGGAATGGCGGGTGAGTGGCCTATCAGTAATCTAACCACTCCCTTCATCCCTCTTAACATTAAGCCTGAAAACTACGATTGCTTTGTAGGTATGTGTTGTGTGTTGTGTCGTTACAGTTGTGACCGACTCTTTGTGACCCCATGTCCATGGAGTTTTCTTGGCAGGAATACTGGAGTGGTTTTCCAGTTCCTACTCCAGGCGCCTACAGCACCTGGCATTCCCTGGTGGTCGCCCATCCAAGTACTAATCAAGGCCAACCTTGCTTAGCTTCCCAAATCAGGTGAGATCAGATGTGCTTAGGGCATCTAGGCAGCTTTGCTTTGTAGGAGGCACCTCGTTTCTCCTGGTGTTGTTGATATCTTTTAAAAGATATGTTATTCCTCTGGTGGCATAATAGAAGCTTTCCCCACTGATCACTAGAATTAAATTTAGGAATGCCTGTGGCTATTGTATTTGTGGGTTGTACTTTGAACTATCTATAACATTTGAACAATTTCTGTTCAAAGGAAAGGAGAAGCACCATCTGCTTTGAAAAGAACAAAGCTTTCCTCACAGAAACTAAAAGATGAAAGTAAGATTTACTTTGTGTTTGCTTCCAACTAGGCAATTTTTGCCAAGCCAATTGTTGTGGATCGTGCAGCAGGTAATCAATTCAGAATAATTACATTTTGAAACAACTTTACTGGAGCTCAGTTATCACTTCAACAAATAGCAAAATGCTTATTGGTGAGGAAGAATCAAATCATAATAGCTCAGCATCATGCTCAGGTGAGAAAAGCATCCTTTGATTTCCAAGAGAAGGTAATTTTACAAGAAAGAACGACAGCATGCATTTATCTCTGTTTCTGTCAACTCCGCAACACATTTTTTAAAAATTGTCTAGCGCAGTTGATTTTTCAGTTTTTGTGTATAACTATTCGTTTCAAAACGCAGTACTATATTTACAAGTTTTAGGGTCACATAAGAGCCGCAGGGTCCTGCCCATTTATTAAGTGAATGCCAAAAAGTGTGTTCCACCAGGACAAGATTCTGGTTGGAGTATCTGGAAGTGACTTAATAGACTTTGAATCAAAGTAGGAAGACCAAAGAATAATCAAGTCAAATGGGGCTCTTTGGAGACAGGACAGATTTTCTGTAATGTAGAGCAATTCAGCCAAGCCAGCATTTATGTGCATGCAGTTTATATTCAACAATATGTACAAAACAAGACCTACCAGGAGCCTCGTGGTGCAGTGGTTAAATGCCTGTACTGCAGGTAAAACTGTGCTCACGACCTGGGTTCAATCCCTGGTAGCAGGCTCAAGGTTCACTCAGTCTTCCATCCTTCTGAGGTCGGTAAAATGAGTACCCAGCTTGCTGGGGGGGCAATGTGTAGCCTGCACACTGTAATTAAAATTGTAAACCGCCCAGAGACTACTTGTAGTGGTATGGGGCGGTATATAAGCAGAACACTTTTACTAAATGGCAGAGAGAACACTACTGCAGTAGCCCACTTCTGGCCAAAAATAGTTGATTTTTTAACATTTTAATTTGCTTTAAATTTTACCTATATGCCCACAATTTACATCTGTGCAACTCTCTCGTATGAATAAAGAATGGGTGTTTGGAAACAATGCATAGGTTTGACTTGTACACACCCCAGGTCATTGTCCATCTAATAAGCCAATTCAGACCACGGGAGTGAAACCAAGGTGAACTATAAAAATGAAAGCCTTCTGCCAACTTTTCTCATTTGAAAAAAGCTACAGTATTTGGATGAATAGCAAAATGTTTCAACCAGACAAGAATCAAGAGTTAAGTCAAGTTGCCATGACTTAACTCCCAGATAACCTCAAGTGGATGACTGAGAATCTCCACAGGTGTACAAATTTGTAAACAAAGTTAGTTTTGACTTTTTGGTGACCCTTTTTAGAGATTTCTAGGTAGAGAATACTCAGAAATGGTTTGCCATTTCCTTCCACTGAGGCAGTGGTTCCCAACCTGGGGGTCAGGACCCCTTTGGAGATCGAATGACCATTTCACAAGGGTCGCCATGAGCCAGTGAAGCAAAAGGCACAAACGGCTTGGGTCTGGAGGAGGAGCAGTCAATGGCACCGGAGGCTGCGATTGGCTGAGGGTGCCTGTAGAGGGAAGTTCTCTATGGCACCTGTGGCAGTGGCCTGCCAAAAGGAGCTTGTGGCCTCTTCCAAGCAGGGCAAGGGGTCACCACAACATGAGGAACTGTATTAAAGGGTTGTGGCATTAAGAAGATTGAGAACCTGTTGTGCCTGAGGACTCAGAAAGCAAACAAATAGAAACTCCTAAAAGTCACTGAAAGTGGGTGATCATACAAAGACAAATATCAAAGTTTGGACCACTTGTGGCATTTTCCAGCAATTAAATGATCTATATATAAAGTAATGTGCTCCAGCTCAATTTTGATCCATGCTTCTATGTTTTGGGTCCATGTTGGAGTGATTCCTTAGCAGACACATCTCTCCCATAAAAGGGACCTTTTCTTGTGAAAGTAGGTACAGTGGTGCCTCTTAAGATGAATTTAATTCATTCCATGGGTCAATTGATTCTAGGAAAAAAGCATCTTAAGAGGCACAATTTCCCATAGGAATGCATTGAGAAGTCTCAACCCCCCTCAATCAACAGACAGAGGAAGGCTGTCCCCACCCCCAAACCGAAAGACAGCTGATTTTGACAGCTCCAAGATGTCAAAACCAGCTGTCTGTCTTGGCTCTGTGTAGCAGCCTTTGGCTGCCAGTGATTGAGGGGGTTTACCCTTAGCTCAGCAAAGGGGGAAAGCTTTTCCCCTTTTTTTCTGGGTTGGGGCAGGGGAAAAGCTTCCCCCTTTTGCTGGCTGCCCCCAACACAGGGGGAGCAGGAGAGGGGGTGACTTACCTACTCAACCCCCTTCCTGCATCAGGGCAGCCACCCCCCCTTCACCCAGGTTTCAGAGGAGAGACCCGGGCGAAAAGGATGTGGCAGCGGCTTCAATCCTGGCTCTCCCAACTGTGGATCAGGTGCTACATGGTCAGGAAAGCCAGGGAGGCTTTTGAATTTCACGTGCCCAGAAACCCCCCCCCCATTTTTTTCTGCAAGACATCTGGTTGGCAAACTGTCTTATGAAAAACGCCTATCCCCGGAAATTTCATTCGTCTTATGGGGCATTTGTCTTGTGAGGTACCACTGTACTGTATTTTATAACCTCCTTTCTTGTCCATCCTTCCCTTAGTGACAAGTGCAGGAGCTGCTTAGGCTTGTCATGCTAGTAGTCTTGGTTTGTCATGTTACAAGTCCAGTACCATTCTTCTTGCTTTTAATGCTGCTGTGATTTCTGTGCAATCTCTAGTCCAGATGCTAGAGAAATTCTGGCATGTCATGCTGCTGATGGATGTGGTGTGAGCTGCCCTTCCGGCACCCCACTGGAAGGTCAGGCCAGATGTAGCCTTGATTCGTGTTTAAGTTATTCTCTTTTAAGTGGTAAAAGTAATCTCTTGGTCATAGCAAGTGCTTTTCTTCACTTCTTTCTTTATCTTTCACACCACAATGCTTTGACTTGTGTTTGATCATCAGAAAGTAAACATCGGCTAAAACTCCAAGTTGAACTGTCCATAACATCTCTCTAGGTAAATGACATTGCTTGATGACAAACAAAAGGTGCTAAGAATTAGGTTGTAATCCATGAATTTACTTCACACTGAATTTACTTCACATGAATTTACTTCACACTGAAGTAAATAAATCTTAAAGGTGCCACAGTATATCTATTTTTGTTCATAGGTGCTGAAACAGACAAGCTACAGCTACTTCTTTCTTTGAAAATAGCAGGAAATAAACCATTCCCTTAGCACTTAGAGTTACAAACTGCACATCCTTAGACAGACTTATTTATGTGTGGAAATTCTCTTGATTTCTCCTTGATAATTAAGATGGATTAAAAATCATTTTTTAAATTTTAATTTAAAAATATTATATTTATTTAAATTGTCCAAAATTCTGATTTGTAACATACTGTATAAATTGAGATTTACATAAATGTGATTTAATAAATCAAATCTACCCTGCTGATAATGTTAATAGATAAAGTCCCCACTTCTGACAGACAATGGAGAGAGAGGCACATGAAAGCTTGGCAACATCTGCTTCCTTTACACAGGGATGAATTACCCAGAGATTCTGCCTCCCCTTGTTGCTTGTAATTGGGCATAGACTCTTGTTTTATCTTCATTTTTATGTTATAAATAAATTCAGATTAAAGGAAAGAACTGGCTGTGCTTTGCTTTGACAATGCTTTATGTGACATTTAACAATTTATGCAGCTGTTCCATCCCTGCTGTTTAAAGGTTACATTTGCTAGCTTTGTGTTTCCCTGTGAAACAAAGAGAATGGACAATTAGAAGTCACATCTCGTAAAAGGGTCCAAGGAGGCCAAGTACAGCTTTCCTGTCGTGCGCCTCTCAGAGTTGATTGTACTAAACCACACTTGCAAGACAAAATGCACTCAAGTATCCATCTACCAGACCATCTTACACAGGTGATGGCCCACCTTAAGTATTGGAAAGAGTGTTAGTAGTCTCCCCATTAAGTGCCTATCAATGTTTTTTGTAGTTGTTAAATATATACCTTATGCCACAAAAGAGGAAACCAAAATTGGTATTGCATTGTGTATTGTGTATTCTACTTTTCTCCAGAGTGCTGTCTCAGCAAATGGCATACTGTATTTCTCTTGGATATCATCAAAGCAATACAGCCAACTCCTTGGGTTTATTATTTTATAATCAGTAAAATGTGTAAACTAGGAAGTCCAAGTACTAGATCCCATCCCTGACAGGAGCTACGGTTTTAGACGAGAAAGAGTAAGAATTTCAGCTGGATATTTGTGAGAAATAAGGGTGAAACTGTGTCGTCTTTTATGGAGGACAGTCCTCAATTTGGAAGGTTGTCAGAGGATGCTCTCCTGTTAAAAGTGACCTCCTTTTGAAGGAATGTTCCATCAAATAGGATTTCAAATTGAAAACCATAAGGAGTGAGAAGCTGGACCTTATAGTGGCCCATCCACAATGAGCTCCTGGACAGTTGATCCAGTAGGGACCTGTCCAGGCTACTGTTTTCCCAGCTCAAACATTTTAATTCTGGTTAAATAATAAAAATAATGACTCATTTTGGATATCCACAAATCAATTAGCACCTGCCGTTTTATACAGATCAATGTCTTTCTTTTTAATAGTGGGCGAAATGGGCATTAATTCGAAACCTGGAATGATGTCTCCCAGCAGCACTGTGGAGACCATGAATAATATAAGGAGCAAGACTCATTCTCATGCCAGACAACGAAGCATCAGTTGTGAGTCACCTACATCAGTTTTTGGAACCAGTGTCCCAGGAAACATGAGTCCACTCATGTCTACCATGGTACCTGCAGGACGGGTCTCTTGTGTTCCAAGTGGCGATAACCTACTACTGGTGGTTAGTAGATGGGATGGGAAAAGGAGGAACACAAGTTTGAACTATAGCCCACGTAAAAAATAGCCACACTTTTTAAAAAAGTCATTAGCACAGGCAATAACCAATCGAAAAGAGGTTCACAGACTATTTATATTATAGGAGGAAATATGAAAATACCCCTAAATCTCAGATAATAACAGTCTATCCCTTACTTACATTCAGTTTCAAAATCCTGTGCTGAGCCTGGAGAAGAGAGGGCAGAGAAGCAATAAGATAGCCTTTTTCAAGTGAGAAGATCAAGCAGGCTGGGGAGGGGGAGAGTTTGCACATCAACAGGGTAGAAGCAGAAGTAATGGATTCAGGCTACAGTTGGAGATTTTGACTGAACGTCAGATGGGATGCTACACCATCCGTGCAGAGAGCCATGCGAAGGGGAGGCAATGGTTTGTGGGCTCCTTCGTAACCCCAGTTTACTCTCCAGCCATGCTGCTCTGGGCATCCCAAAAGTGGTGTGGCTGGAGAGTCAACTTGGTCCACGAACGAGCCCATAATCTGCCGCCACTCCCCCTGGTTTTCCAGATGGTCTGAACCAGGAACACAATATATGGGAACAAATAAGGAATTATTTTATTGTATTCTCGAAGGCTTATTTTATTTGTGGTCCAGATGTGTTCCCCAATATAAACTGTTATGTTAATTATTTCATTTGTGGGCCAGATGTGTCCCCCAAAATACACTACAGCAGAGGTTCCTAACCTTGTGTCCACAGATATTCTTCAACTAAACTTCTCCAAAGCCTTCACCACTAGGTGTGCTGGCCAAGACTTCTGGGAGTTGCCATCCAAGAACATCTGTAGACCTAGGGTTGGGAACCACTGTACTACAGATAAACTTATGGATAATAGAACATGTACCATCTCTCCAACCTGACTTAATCCATGAGGGCAGGTGCATTCAAAATAGTGCCTATTCCTAGATCATCTGTCCAGGATAGCAGAACGCATCAGGTTTTTCTGAGTGCTAATAAAGGCTGCTCTCTCCTCCCGTTTCTGCACTTATTTTAGATAGAGTGGTAGTACCGTACGTGAAAAAAGGAAATGTTTGTAGATTTTAGCTGTTTTAGAAGCTGGTGTTATTGCTCTGTCTTTATAGATACTACTGTATGTGGGATAATCTTTGACTTGGCATTTGTTGTTTAGCAACTCCCACCGGAGACCCTTGTATGTAACATTCTGAAACACTCAGTTACAGAATGAGGGGGTGATCAGAGAACAATCAAGCTTGTTTTGGACCACTTGTAGCACAGTCCAGCTTTTTTTCCAGCAGCTACACAATGTACAGGAAATTGCAAAACCACCTGATGTAGCTCTGGGCTCAGTTAGACTCTTTTTCATCCAGTGGGGGGCTTCTCCCTCCCTCTCCCTCCCTCTCTCTCTCTCTGTGTGTGTGTGTGTGTGTGTGAGGGAGCAGTGGAGATTAGACTGCCTCTGTGTGTGTGTGTGTGTGCGTGTGTGTGTAAGGATCCCTTTACCATATCCAGCAAATCAACCCTTCCAAGCAGGATTGAACGCAAGACAGCTTTCCTGCCTAATCACTCCCTAGGAAAGGAGAGAAATGCATATCTTGTAGAACTGATTAAAAAGGCCACATTTTCCTTAAAATGACAGGCATGGCGGCTGGATGGTGACTTGTGACCACTGATGAGATCAAATCACTGATAATCTCTCAGTGCCATTTGCGGGGAATTGTAAGAAGGTGAAGACATCTACTTGGGAATATCCTGAAGCAAATGGTGAGCCACTGTGTGAGACAGAATGCTGGACTGGATGGGCTGTGGCCTGTTCCAGCAAGGCTGCTCTTATGTTCTTATAGTATAGGTTAAAATTTAATACAACGAACTTATAGTAGGTCCAAATCCATTCCCTCAAGCCCCAATCCTCCACATACACACCCACGCACGCACACACCGATAAGCTTTTTATTAGTCATAAGCATTTTTGGACCCTTTTGCTTAGCTGGTACAACGTGAATGAATACAAACTTACAAAGGTCAAGATAGATGGACTGACACCAGTATGGATGAAAGAACTAGGGGCAGGAAACAAAAGGGAAGGCCCTGTTGGTAATGGCAAGGCTCCTGGGGTTTAAACAAAGGTAAAACCATGTACAATATATTTGGTAATAAAGGAATATTTTTTTAAGTATCCTTATTTCAGAAAATACTATGAATAATTATTACAATTAAGTTTAATATATGTTAATATATATCATTGCCTGCAGACATTAACGTATTTCTTGTTCACTTCAATACAGTCTGAAAACAGATCAAAACATCTAACTTTTGATACCTAGCTGATTCGTTCTGACTAAAAGATGTTCTTTGGAGATGTCAAATAACTTTCTGTTCGTTCCTATCTGAAAAGACTCTTCCCAACACAGGGGATAATTCAGAGCCTAAGAATTTAAGAACTCAAAGCTCTGATCTCCTGATGATCTCAGTATTAGTTCCGTGATGTGTCAAATACAAATAAATGACAAAATCAAAGTCCATCTGTCAGGGTATCATCTGTATGCCTTGTATATATAATAATCTACAAGTCAGCAAGGTTGGGAATGTAGTTAAGTGTTCAGGTGTTTGCCTGCACCTTGAACAGATCTTGCCTTTTCATTTACTAGGATGCCATACAAAAGATTCACCTTTCTCTGCAGCAGCATGTAAGCGTCTGCTAACTTAGACCACTATAGGTGTAGGCCACTGATGTGGTGGGAGCATGTACCGTAGTGCCAGCAGTAAATAACATGGTAACTCTTCTGCAGGCTGAATGTGAAATCTAGAGGGTCTAGAGATTTGTGCTTATGGGGTGCAACCCCCCCCCAGAATTCTGCCAAGGAAAACTTTGGGAAACCCTGGGATCTGTCGTTGAAAAACATAAAAGAACAAACCCCTATGAAGGAAATGATCTTTGCAGCTGAAGCTTTGGCTGACTGGGGGTATCTGCCAGGCAACTTCTACATCCTTCTACAATCAGACTTATGAACATCCAGTTCCCACTGTTAGTGGAGACCAGGAGGAGTTAGAATGAGCGTGGGACAGCAGCTGCACTTTCTATTCCTGCCACCTCTTGCAACATCTTTAATGGTTATTGCTCTCTCATCCATCAGTCTACTACACAACTTTGTCCATGGAGGCTTAATACTATTTATCTGCCTGGACCCAAGGTTGGGATCCCACTGAAGTCAAGGTTTCTGTTATGCTGTGCCAAGGTTTCAGACAGATGCTGTCCCATCAGTACAGCAGCTCAGAAGCCATGAATGAGACATCTGAAATTAGATCTGGCTGGCAGTACTAGAGAATGTCTGGATATTTTCCCCCTGTAGTTCTCAGAGTACTTGCTGAAATCTACAAGAACACTTCAGAGTTGAGTCAGTTGAAATACGAAAACTCACAATTCAGGACATTTCCCTGCTAACGATGCAGTAATTCAGCCTGAGCTGGTTCGAAGGTAGCCCCATACGACAGGCATTGTCCGTCCGTTAACCAGCATGCAGGTTGTATCCACCTGGTGAGGTTTTTTTCCAAATGAGTGGAGAAAGTGAAAAGCAGAGGCATACCTTTTCAGACTTTTAAAACTAATGAGTATAATGATATGCTGAAGCCATTCGTAAGTGAGAAGTCAGATACAAGAAGGTGGTCTGTGATGAATACCTTTTGTGTCGTAGAATCAGGGTGGATAAAAATTGTGTTTTTTTAAAAAAACCAGGGTGGATAAAAATTGCGTTTTTTTTAAAAAAATTAAATTGTCAAAAAAATCTGATTATTAAAAAAAATTAATTGTAGGTTAAACTATTGTGTTTTGTAGTAGATACTTTCCTAAGGTTCATGATTCATTTTTCCTCTAAGGAATTTTCCAAATTCTGCATTTCATGGACTGCCACCTGGATGTGGCTCTCATTCCCAGCCTCAGGTTCTAATATCAAAACAAGTGAACATGTGAAAGAACTGACTATTAAATAGATTAAATATAGTGTTACATCAGGCATGTCCAAACTTCAGCCCTCCAGATGTTTTGGACCACAACTCGCACAGTCCTTTGCCATTAGCAATCTAAGATTAGAATGCTGGAAGTTGTGGTCCAAAACATCAGGAGGGCTGAAGTTTGGACATGCCTGTGTTACATTATTAAAGAAGGATATATAGTACTCTTTACAGAGTTTTTTCAGCACAGGAAAGCAATACAACACTCAAAGCATTTTTAGAGTACACCTTTAGGGCCTGTTGTGTGCCACTTTATCATCTCTCCATAACCACTTAATTAGGTATTCATATACTATGGAACAGACCAAGATGAATGAGGCAGAACCACAGGCAGAAGCTTGGGACCTATGATTTCTTAGGCAGGGAAATGTCCTTGAGGAACAGTCTGACATGGCAGTAGCAGGACTCTTCAATGAGTTTAACACAAAGGCACTGGCATTATTGGAAGAGTTGCTGCCATCTGTCAATTTTAAATGGGGAAACTGATTGTTTGAGCAGATGTCCTTCTGTCATCGGCTTCATCTAAAAGCATTCCTTTCAAAAAGGTGAAGATTGATTACACCAGCTCAACAAAACAAAACAAAACTCAACCCAGAATATGCAGGATGTTTATTCGCATATTCGTATCCCCAGTTTTCCTCATCATAGAAAATTTGGACAAAGCAGTAAGCTGGCATTCTTTTTTTTAAAAAAAACTCTGTTTACGTATCAAATGGAGGTGACCCAATAGAGGCAACTTGTAAGAAATCCATAAATTTTGGCACCCTCCTTCTGGGATTCTTGATCTTAAAAGAGTTCAGATGCTCTCAGTCAGGAAGCCACAGAAGACTCTCTAAAACCAAAATACTGTAATGAGCCTTTTTCATGGGGTTTTTCATTCAAACTACCGTAATAACAATATCACATTCCAAAAAGCATTCTGTATGGTGATGAAATTGATTTTTCTTTTCTCTATAGTCTGGGGCATATTTTTGACATTCTAGACCCAATTTAAGTACATTTCCCCCAGCTTTCCCATTCTCTTGTGCGTTATAGAGCAAAGTAGACACAACCAAAAACAAATGTAAACCTGGTGTGCAAGTGTGTGACTTTCATAGGCTGGAAGATTTTTACCTCCCCATTACCTTCTGTGGACCACTCCCTCATGAAAAACATTCTGGGTTTGTTAATACGTGGCCAGAACTTTATGTCTAGATAAACAAACAAACATCTCCCCCCCACCCCCTACTGCCAAGAACTCCAAATGCACTTTTTTTTTTTGCCAAAGCAAGACATGACATTCAGACTTATAGCAGAATAAAGAATTTAGAGCCTAGCTGACACCCTACACTGAGTTTTGGATTCCAGTCATTACGGATGATTAAATTTAAGTCTACAATACATAGAAAATATCTTTTCCAGCAGCTTTTAAACCAATCATTTATAGAGCTACGCTCTCTATAACAGAATACAAAGTCAGAAGCCAAGGTCTGGAAACCCAGGGTGCTGCTCACCTTCAAAAAGCAACAAACGGGGTCATGGTGCAATTTGCAATGGACAAGTGGGGGGTGGAAGGCAAGTGTTAAACTCTTCCCTCATGAGGGGCATCTATAGTGGATGAGGAAAGGGCAAGGAAAGGGGAGCACTTTCTTCTCTGACACCCTAAATTTATTTAATATTTTAATACTGTTAGTGATGTATGGAAGTGAGAGCTGGACTATAAAGAATGCTGATTGCCGCAGAATCGATGCTTTTGAGTTGTGGTGCTGGAGGAGAGTCTTGAGAGTTCCCTGGACTGCAAGGAGATCAAACCTATCCACACTGAAAGAAATCAACCCCAAATGTTCACTGGAAGGACAGATTTTGAAGCTGAGGCTCCAGTACTTTGGCCACCTCATGAGGAGAGAGTTGTCCTTGGAAAAGTCCCTGATGTTGGGAAAGATTGAAGGCAAAAGGAAAAGAGGACGGCAGCGATGCAACCAATATGGATTTGACCAAACTCCAGGAGGCAGTGTAAGATAGGAAGGCCTGGCGAGCTCTGGTCCATGGGGTCACGAAGAGTCGGACACGACTGAACGACTGAACAACAACAACAACAAAATTTTAATACTGTATATACAGACAGAGGCACATGTCATAGTAGTGGATCCCATTTACCACTACAACACCACTATGCAGTTCTGGCCTCCTTGAAAAATTCCTGCAGTCTCTTCCCTTTGTCATTCTTCACATAGCTTGTATCGTCTGTTGCATTGTGATAGATTGGTGTCAATGAACAATCTAACAATGAGAAAGAAAACCAAACCGCGGTGGGATAGCAGCATGATGAATTAGAGGGGTCTGCCAATGATAGAGCATATGTTCTTCCAGCATATATCATTCTCCATCGGCTCACGCTCAGTTCACATCCCATGGCAGTACATCATATCACCAACACCTGCCATCAGCTCCAACCTGTTTTACAAATGATTGATCTGCTTGTCCATAGCTAACTGACCAGAGAATTAGCCTTTGAAAAACACAATTAACAATGTTGTGGAAGAGTCACCTGACACAGGGTTCATAGTTTCAGGCCCAGGATGTATTTAGTGCTTCATACCCAGATCTACAGTAGCTTCATTATGGTGAGTCTCAAATTGGACAACAACAAATTCACAGGTAAAATTAGACTTCCTCTGTTGATTATTAGAGAGGGAGATATGAAAAGCAGAACAGGAAATGGATATGCCTGTTTAGCACCACCCAAGAATGAAAATAATTCCTAAAGACAAAAGACAGAAATTGTTTTCCACTGACTTAGTCAAACTCAAAATTTCAGTATGTTTGTGATTTTTTTGGGAAATACAGAGAGTGAGCAAGTGCTAAGCCATGTAAATAACATCCTGCTAGGTCTGGCCTTTAGCAAGTGCTCTTCCCATAAGTTTTTGCTGCCCTATACCTTTCTACCAGCCAACATAAGAGGAGCGGAATGGAAGAGACAATTGCTCATTTATGTGGACCTTGAGGTAATTTAAAGTTGCTACCAGTTTCATGCCTTGGTTCTTGTTTATTCTTGAATTTTGGTTTGTGTTGTCGATTATTTTATTGTATGTCACCCAGAGTAGTGGCCTGGCCTCTAAATGGAGAGGGCAAAAACTACAAGCCGTTGGGTTCGTCAGACTAGAAGAACTCGGGTCAGGCAACTTGTGCCTGTCCCTCGTTCTGACCCCTCGGCTCCCTGTCACGTATCCGGGAGTCACTCCACCAGCGCCCCCAATCTTACCTGTCTCCTGTTGAACGCCAGGTCGGTGCATAACAAAATCCCCATCATTCATGATTCCATCGCGGATGGCGACTCCGACCTGGCGTTTATCACCGAAACCTGGGTGGGCACGGAGGGTGGGGCTTCCCTTGCTCTCCTGTGTCCGCCCGGGTACTTGGTAGAGGGAGTGGGAAGGTTGGGGGGTCAAAAGGGGGGAGGGGCTGCGATCGTGTACAGGGATTCTTTTCATGTCAGCAGGGCCTCGACATTGGTTAGCCAGGGGTTGGAAGTACTTCACCTGTTGGTGGGTCAGCGGGACAGATTTGGCATTGTGCTGGGTTACCGAGCTCCCCGCAACCCAGGACAATCCCTTCCAGAGCTCACGGAGTTCATCGCCGCTGCTCTGTTGAAGTCCCCGCGCCTTTTGGTGGTGGGTGACTTCAACGTGCATGCCGGCGGTGGACTTTCCGGTGCTGCCCTGGAGTTCATGGAATCCATGGCTTCCATGGGTCTGTCCCAGCATGTTTTATGCCCCACCCACAGGTCCGGTCATACCCTGGATCTGGTTTTTACCTCCATGTCGGGGGACTCGTGTCTGGAGGTGGGGAACATTGTTTCCCTGCCTGTGTCATGGACAGACCACCACCTGCTCTCTTTTTCCCTGGCGATTCCGGCCCCTCCCCGCGGGGACCCTCGGGCCTCTGTTTTGGCCCGCCCCCGGAGGCTCATGGACCCTCAGCGGTTCGGTGAGCTCTTCGGGGGGTTGCCTGGTGGTTTGACTGGCGCTCCGGCCGAGGTTGTGGCTAACACTTGGCATGAAACAGCTGCCCACACCATAGACCGGATCGCCCCCAAGCGCCTCCTCCGTTGCCGAGCCCGGCCTTCCCCTTGGTTTACCGGGGAGCTTAGGGCAATGAAGCAGGAGAGGAGGAGGCTAGAGCGCAGCTGGAGGAAAACCCGGACGGCGTTGAGTAAGGCTGCCGTTGATGCCCAGTCTAGTCGCTACACCATCGCGATAAGGGAGGCTAGAACATCTTTTACCTCCCTGAGAATTGCTGAGGCCTCGAACCGCCAGGCGGAGCTTTTCCGGGTGGTTCGTGACCTCAGCAATCCTAGTCTGGCCAGGCCTCCTCCTACTGATTTCAGTAGCGAGCAGTTCGCAGCCTTTTTTCGAACAAAAATAGAGGCCATCCGTGCCGGCTTTGACTCCGGTTGCAGTGGTCCCGCCCCGCCATCACCAGTTGCTGGTCCGCCTTCGTCGCCTCGGTTGGATGCGCTTGGGCCTGTTTCCGCTGTCGAGGTCTCCAGGGCTATGGCGCATTGCCGGCCTGCCTCCACCCCTTTCGACCCTTGCCCTGCCTGGCTAATTAGAGCTGCCAGAGGGACCATGGCCGAATGGGCTTCTGTCATCGCCACCGCCTCCTTCAGTGAGGGGGTTTTTCCCTCTCGTCTGAAGGAGACGGTGGTTAAGCCCATTTTGAAAAAACCCGGCCTTGCGGTTGACGATTTAACAAACTATCGCCCAATCGCCAACGTCCCGTTTATGGGCAAGGTGATCGAGAGGGTGGCGGCGGTCCGGCTGCAGTCATACCTGGAGGATCGGCAGTGCCTCGACCCATGCCAGTCCGGGTTCAGGCCCCGTCGGGGTACCGAAACAGCTTTGGTCACCCTGCAAGATGACCTTATCCGGGCGGCCGACAGGGGTTGCTCTACCCTGTTGGTCCTCCTGGATCTGTCAGCGGCCTTTGATACCGTCGACCACGGTATCCTGCTGGACCGGCTCTCTGAGGTTGGGATCGGAGGCTCTGCTCGCAGATGGCTCCGTTCCTTCCTGGAGGGCCGGCCGCAGTACGTTCAGCATGGGGGGGAGTTATCGGCCCCTTGGATTCTCCCTTGTGGGGTTCCACAGGGGTCATCTCTGTCCCCCATGCTGTTTAACATCTACGTAAGGCCGTTGGCGGGGGTCATCAGGAGTTTTGGAGTCTGCTGTCATCAGTACGCTGATGACACGCAGCTCTATCTCTCCTTTTCCACCTCTGCTGTGGAAGCTGTTGAAGTTCTCGATGGGTGCCTGGAGGCCGTACTGACCTGGACCGGGGCGAACAGGCTTAAGCTCAACCCCGAGAAGACGGAGGTCATGTTCTTTGGGAGCTCGCCGTCGGGGTACGGTGGTCCCCTCCCCTGTCTGGGGGGAGTTTCCCTCCAGCTCGCGGAGAGGGTGCGGAATCTGGGCGTGCTCCTGGACCCGGCGCTTTCCATGGAATCCCAGGTGGCGTCGGTGACCAGGTCCGCCTATTACCATCTCCGTCGGATCGCCCAGATCCGCCCGTACCTCGACGCGAACTCTCTGAGAACAGTGGTCCAAGCACTGGTGATCTCGAGGCTGGACTACTGTAACGCCCTCTACATGGGGTTGCCCTTGACTCTTCTCCGGCATCTGCAGCGGGTACAGAATGCGGCGGCCAGGCTGGTGGCCGGCGTGCGTCGGTATGATCACATCATGCCAGTTCTGGCCCGCCTACACTGGTTGCCCGTTGCAGCCCGGATTAGATTCAAGGTCTTGGTTTTAGTTTATAAAACCCTCCATGGCTTGGGACCGGACTACCTGACAGAGCGTATCGCTCAGCGATCCACCTCGGCCCGTCCCGTTCGGCAGGCGCGAGCGCACTTGCTGCGGGTCGCCACTCCCCGAGAAGCCCGGAAGTCGAGTACTCGGGCCCGGGCATTCTCAGTGGCGGCCCCTAGCCTTTGGAATTCCATCCCTCCTGAAGTGCGCTCTGCAGAGTCCCTGCTGGCCTTCCGGAAGGCTTTAAAAACCTACCTCTTCCGGGAGGCCTTCGGCGATTCCTAGGTTTTTTTTTGTTTTGTTTTTTTGTTTTTTTACCCCGCCATCGCCATGTCTCTGAATGATATTTTTATTAGATTTTTATTAGATAGTATCAGGAACACTATCAGGTTTTTAACTATATTAGTTTGTTGTGTGTATCGTCTGTTTGTTCAATTGTGATTATCTGTGCCAATTGTGGCTTTGTAAGCCGCTTAGAGATCTTTCGATAATAAGCGGGATATAAATACAATAAATAAAATAATAATAATAAATAAATAAATAAATAAATCAGGTTCAAATGAGTCACAATAAAAATAGCAAAAATAAAATAAACATATGATAAAACTAAAACTAGAGATGGACACAAAGCACTTTGTGCCAAGTTATCAAAAGCTGTTGCCATGGCACCACAAGTGCCATGTGTTTCCCTTCCCCCATCCCCAGCCAGGTCTCCCATTCACCAGCTGGTGTGCTCTGCTCAGCTTCTCCTGAAGTAATTGTCCATCCTGGGCTGGGAGAGTGAAAACAGACAAAAGAAAACGTTTTTTACCCAGCATGTTGTTGGTCTGTGGAACTCCCTGCCACGGGATGTGGTGATGGCATCTAGCCTGGATGCCTTCAAAAGGGAATTGGACAGATTCCTCGAGGAAAGGTCCATCACAGGTTACAAGCCATGATGGAGATGTGTAATCTGCAGGACCAGATGCAGGGGAGTGGTATGAAGAGACAGATATCTAGTCTCGTACGCTCCCAGGCACATCTGGTGGGGCCACTGTGAGATACAGGAAGCTGGACTAGATGGGCCTTTGGCCTGATTCAGCATGGCTCTTCTTATCTTCTTATGTTCTTATGAGTGCCTCCTTCCCTCTCCCACCTTCTCTGGTAGCTGCCAACTCCAACAATATTTCGACTATTTTAAAAAGTTTATACAGTATTCCAATACTTTGCCAGTATTTTGTATCTTAATTTCAATATGACATTATTTATATATTAAGTCCATAAATTTAAGGTGCTGTGGTGCTACAATGAAGCCACATCTGTGAAAATCACTTCTCAAGGAAAGAAATTCTTATGAATTTACAGTACTTCTTTGCTACAGTTTCACTTCATGAGACAGCCCCACCCCCAAACTTTGGTCAATTTAAAAAAAAAATTAAGGCTCGGAGCCTCTGACATAGAAAGAACAAATCTCAGAACTAGATAACACACCCTTCCAAGAACAACAGAGAAGCACAGAAGTTAGAGCAAGTGGTGACAAACCTTCAGCACTCCAGATGTTTTGGACAATAAGTCCTACAGCAGGCATGTCCAAACTTCGGCCCTCCTGATGTTTTGGACCACAACTCCCAGAATTCTAAGCCTGTATTTTCAATGGCAAAGGACTGCGGGAGTCGTGGTCCAAAACATCTGGAGGGCCGAAGTTTGGGTATGCCTGTCCTACAGTCCTTTGTCATTGGCAATCGAGGCTTGGAATTCTGGGTGTTGTGGTCCAAAACATCTGGAGTGCCAAAGGTTCACCACCACTGGCATAGACCATACTATTAAATTCAGGTACAGTATTCTCCATCTGGACAAACTCTGTGTCAATCCCACCATCAAGATCTGCATGCTGTTAACTATGCCTAGTTCACAATGGCAACCATTTAATTTTAAGTCTGAGACAAGAATACAAAAATGTTTGCCCACCCCCCACTTTTATAGTTATTATTTTTGTAAAAGAGTACATTCATAAGCCACAAGAAACAAGAATAACATCAACACATTTGTTTCAGTCATGAGAACCTTAACACAAGCTGCCTCGTACTGTCAACTTGAACAATCTTAAAACTGTTTCTATTGGAAGCTTTCTCTAATGCCACAAAGCAATCCCTGTTATCACCCAGAGCACAGAGAGTGTTGGAAGAGGCAGTGCTGAACTACAAACATTCTAGACCCTGCATATGGCACTTGGAACTCTCCATGTTGGGTTGGGTTTGAATGGACAAGTTCTCCACAGTTGTCCCTCATTCCACAAAAGCTCACCCCAGTTACAGGAGATCTGCCAGCCCATCCATCCCTCTCTCCATTGTTGCCTTCTTCGTGCAGAAAGCGGCAAGCCTGTACAGGCGACGTTTCTGCTCAGCACACAGTCAGCAGCATTGTGGGAAGCAAAGTTGCCATACGGAGCACCCAACCGGTCTCTTTTAAGCATGGTGGGCTTCTCTGTGTAAGGAATAGCAGATTACAGCTATAGAAATGGCCCGTTTTCAAAGGGAATGGCACACTTGGGATAACTGGTAAGATTAAAACAGTTGTAGTATGCTTCCTTCTGCAAATTGGATTTTTTGGAGGTGGGATGAGGTGGGGATACACTTCGGAGTTTGTACCCCCCCCTCAAAAAAAGTTACAAACAGCATACATGGCATAAATATATGAGTTAACCATCAAATTGAATACATTGCTGTTGCTGGAATGGATTCTGTCTCCCTTTAAAATGCTTTTTTTTTTTTTTTTGCACTGTGGGGATAGCCACCCTGCATTGCTACAGAATGAGTGATAACTGGGCTCCCTGGCACAAACTCCAGGGGCTCAACTTCAGAATCTAAACATACAAGGAGCTTCATTTACAGTTCTATTCCAGTCTTGCAGAATCCCCACAGGCCGAAAGATGCACCCATCGTTGGGCCTCATCTTCCCTCACTGGAGGGTTCAGTTCTCCTCACGGAGAGTCCGCACAGTTCAGACCCGCCCACATGAGGAGTTTGCATTGTCCATGATATAGACACCAGATGCCCCCTTGCCCCTCCCCCAACCCAGTCCTTGCCTGCCAAGAATGATGACTTTGGGAGGGGGGAATCTTCTTCTTCTTTGGAGCAACAGCCTCCCTGGCTGCCTATTTGGCTCCTGGCTGCCTCAGGCAGATGTTCCTTCTTAAGCTGCTGCACCCGCCCCAGATGTCTTTCCTCACACTTTCCTGGTGCCTTAGCCTTTTCCCCTGGCCCAGCTCTCTCAGCCCTCATAAAGGGGCCTGACAGCTCAACAGGAACATGCTGGGTTCTTCTTATGCTCACCCCATCACATGCACACATGAGGATAATATAACAACAACATTGGAACTGCATAGATGGAAGGGACCCCTATGAATCATCAAGTCTAGTCCCTCTCAAGGAGGCACAGCAGAGAACCGAAAACTTCCAACCACTAGCGCTGCAAAATGTAACCCATATATTATGGTAATAGTGATTCATAAGGGGTATTGAGCAGACAAAAATAACATTTATTTCTTTATTTTATTTATTTATTTTTATTTATTGTTGCATTTATATCCCGCCTATCTTCAAATTTGAATTCTAGGCAGCTAACAACGAGGCGACATGCGCCAGCAAACAAATCAACAATCAACAATTAAATAAAAACAGTATACTAAATAATACAATTACAATATAAGCATATAAAAACACTATCACACCCCAGAATCGCCAAGAGAAGGCGAAGTACCTATAATTAAGCTTTGAGCTTAAGCTATTAAGCTATTAAACTGTTGATGGCGGGAGAAAAAAAAAGAGGCTTTTTACTTAATCTAATGTTCAGCATACATCAACAGGTCAAGAAGCTAACTAGGCATGAAAAAACAAGATCTTGAAGCCTAAGGTAATTTTAAAGTCTATGAAAAATATATATTTTATTATTGTAAAAACTAATTTATGGTCCAATGTTGGCAATACTGGCCCACATGATGAGATACTTTGAAACATCTCATTTAAGTGGCTCCATTTCTTAATTTGCTTGTTTTTACCATTGCTGGTCGCCATCTGAAGACACAATTTAGCTTTCCTCCCCTATTTTCTTGCGGGAAAAGGTGGCCCTCCAATGTGTGTAGTTCCTGACTGAAGATATTCTTAATATTAAATATAGCATCATTCTGTTTCATTTGTGTTGCTCACTTCCACCTTTCCGCCTTGTGAAATGTGCAGTCAGAATGCAGCTTTGTGACAGAATGACTGATTGAACAACCAAGAAACGTCAGACTATGAAATCTTGTTGCTTAGCATAATATGTTACAGGCCTACATAGTACGTTACAGCAGGCCTTTGGAATTACTGTGGAAATAATTAGAAAGTCAACTCCTCCATAAATTCCACTGATTCAGTTGGTCTCCTCTACTGCAACTTATGACATTAGGCAACAAAGAAGTGTTCCATAACAAGGCTGTTGTGGAACACTTCGAACTGTACTTTTTTCCATTTAAAAGCATTTTAAATTAAAAACAAAACAAAATGGAGCTATGACATGAAGGTCATAAATGAATATGCTGATTGTGTTCTTAACAAAACGAGCCCCAAGTCAGATTCCCACATATTAGATTGAAGCTGTTCAGAATGGTCCGTGTTTTGATATGAGTCTAGAACAGAAGCTTTACTCCACTAATATCACCTGGTTCTGAACTGGTATAGCATCTGTGTTCCCAACCACCTCTATGAGTAAGAGCTTAAAACTACCAGAACTATTCTGATCAATTACAATCTGAACGCTGGCACTCCAATGTAATGAACGGTGTATTACATTTAAGTAGAACTGCAGATTTTAGGAATACACTGCAGTTGACACATATAATCCCAGAGGAGTTGGCTTGGATTCTGTGTGGATCCTACTCTGCAACTCACTTTTTTCCTCGGTTTCTATTTTGGAATAAATTCTTGCTAGGTTCAGAGAAAGACATGCACACATCCCACCATCCTCAGAAGGATCTCTGCAAGAGAGCAGCAGATGAAAATCAGATTGAGATGTCTTTACCACCTTGGTGATGGAAACATAGAAGATTCTAGATCCATATATATATGAAGCCAACAACAAACCCTGCTTTGAAACTCCAGGATAGTTATAGTTAGAGGAGAGAAAAAGTGACCATCTTGGTTATGAAATACTGTAATCCTAAAATTTCTGTTGCTGAATTCCTGAGTACTTGAGCTGCTGTCGCTCAGAGAAGGGGAAGCAGTGATGGCTGGAACTCACAGAGACCAGTGGCTACTAAATAATAGCTGCACTCCCTCCAAATCCATTGCTGGAAGAGAAGATCTACCTGTTTGCTCCTGTCATGGTGCAGGAGTGGATTACCTGTCCTCCCCCATGGCCTTCTATTTAGCAAACAAGAAACAAGAGTCTCTCGTGTATATCTGACAGGAGTTTCTTTCTGCCAAGTCTTGCTAATCCGTCATGCTCTTCCCTCAAGTACAGTAGGACCCCCGTATCCACTGATTCATTATCCACTGATTCAGTTATCCACGGATGGCAGAGGGAAAAGAATGAAATAATTCAGCAGCCACAAAGCAAGTTACTGTTATAAACAAAGCAAGCTACTGTCACAAACAGCAGCTGTAAAGCAAGCTACTGTCACAAAACAGCAGTTTTGGGGATTTTTGGTGTTCTCTTTTATCCACGGATACCGGGGTCCTACTGTACTTGGTCCCTAGAGCTATTGGGACAAGGAAAAATATTGTATCTGCTTTATTTATACACAAAGCTGCCAACAAGCCAGTCTGTTTAGGCATCCAAGATTCCCCAACCACCCACCCAATTCCATGGGGATTTGTTTGCTAGGAACCATCTTAGAGATGTGCATCTCAGACCAGCAGCCACATTTAGTCCAGACTACAAACAGAGCCATGCTTAAATATTTTGCTACTGGGGGCAAACAAGAATAGGGTCGGCTGTGTTTTTAATTCAGCAGCACTGCCCAAGCAAGAGTGTCCTCTGCTGCAAGCTTAGAGGGCACTGGACAAATTGCACTGCTAACCACTCACTCTTCCAATTCTCCCTCCGCCCCTTCCCAGTATGGTCCTGCTGGTGAACCTGCATCATTTCACCTAAAGCTGCTCTACTCGAGTAGCCTAGCGCTCAAGCATTTACTGGAAAACAGCAAGGCATCAGTATGGGGTCGAAACAAAAGAGTGCCGTCTTAGGGCCACAGTGGTTAGGGATTATACCTCTACTAACCAGGATTAGACCTGTAGCCAATGTTTTTTTTTTTATCATTCTCCGAACTGTTATTAAGACAGAATCCGGCTAGTGTATTAATTCATCATTAAGCTTTTGAAAATATCATTATCTTCCATGGTTAAGACCACACTATAAATACTGGGTGCTTTCAGGGGAGAACATATGAAATAATGCCCTCCTGATCCTATTCCCTTAACCTCCTTTAAGAGCCTTTAAGAGGCATGCAGTATTACTGTTCTCAAAGCACTTCTGATGTCCTCAAAAAGGGAATAACAGATCCTGTTTCTGAAGCAGGAAAAATGGTGGGGGCTTTAGTGGAGAAAAATATGTACCACTGCCAACCACATTTATAGAATTTTGGACTAAATCTTCCTTATATTTAATTGGGCATGCTTTAAAAATTAGATATTTTTTTCTTCAGTGTACACACAGCATTCAAGGCTCCTTATAAAGCTATAACAGCTCTTCAGTAAAAGAGCAAGTAAAAATGCTATAATTTACAGCTAGGTAAAAACAGAGCAACTCAAGATTAAACTGCATGATAAAACTGAATTCAATTTTCATTTTACTCTAAAAATAAGTATGTGGGAGAAGCTAAGCAGGGTCGGCCCCACCAGGGAATAACAGGTGCTGTAGGTGCCTGAAGTAGGAACTGGCAAACCACTCCAGTATTCCTGCCAGGAAAACTCCATGGACATGGAGTCACAGAGTCGGTCACGACTGTAGCGACACAACACACACACACACACACACACACACACACACACAAGTATGTGGGAAAATGATACAAATCAGGACAAACCACAGGAACTTGAAAGAAAGAAAGAAAGAAAGAAAGAAAGAAAGAAAATCATTAGCTTCTGCGTGTAAGGGGGAGTTAGTGGAAGAATTAACTGGGAGAAGATTTAATTCCCTACCTCCAGCTGGATTTGGACTGTGGTTCCATATACCATTAATTATTTCAAGGGGGCGGGCATGTTTTTAAGGAGTAAATTTACTTGCATGTACAGTGGACCCTTGTATAACAGACAGCTTGTATAACATAAAATCTGTACAACATAAACAATTCCAGAGATAGGGGAAATTTGCTTAACATAATTGCCTATGGAGAGAATCCGTACAACATAAAAATGGGATTACAGTGGTGCCTTGTATAACAGACAGCTTGTATAACAGAAAATTTGTACAACATAAAAAATTCCAGAGATAGGGGAAATTTGCTTAACATAATTGCCTATGGGGAAAATCCGTACAACATAAAAATGGGATTACTCTGCTTTCAATGCATTCCTATGGGAATTTGTATAAAGGAAAATTTGCTTAACATAATTTCATTTGGAACGAATTAATTCCTTTATACAAGGTACCACTGTAGTGGCTTAAATCCAATGTAGCATCACAAGGGCTCGGGCTACACATTTAAAGTAGTAGTTCAGTTCAACCCTCAGTCTGCCGATAAACTTTTCTGAAACTAAGATTTTACTGCGCAATGAAGATAAGCCACCTTGGTCCTTTTCCAAGGAGAAGGGTAGGATGAAAATACACAAATAAAATAAAAATAAAATAAAATAAAATAAAATAGTCTCAACACCTCTTTTCAGAGGACCTTCCATAATGTGGAGGCTATACAAAGCCTGGCCATGTCTATTGACTTTGCACCTATACCTCTATGTACAAAAGACGGTGCCCCCTCTCAAGTATTTCCTAAATCATTTAGGGCTTTTAAAGGTGATCCTCTGAACTTTGAATGGACTACAATAAAATAGGTTGGGCCATGATTGCACTCCCTCTCTGGCAAAGGCAAGCAAGCAGCAAAATTCTGAAGCACATTGTAGTTTCCTCAAAAGTGATCACACCAAGAGAAAACTGCAGTTGTCTACTAATGGAGATAAACACAGAGCAGATGACTTGAGTATTTCCCTTGCTGGGGGGATACTGATAGAGGCCAAAACACCCTATCTGAGACAAACAGCTGCAGCTAGCTGACCTGTCTAGGCCGATAAGCAACATTTTTCTACACGACTGCTGCGTAAGAGACAATCAAACTACGGTACAGTATTTTCAGGCTGGGTTGTGTGCTCAATGCAACTCCTCAAACACTCCTGTCTGGCCATCTCACAGATATCCTTAAGAACAACACTTCCATCGTGTCTTGATGTGAAAATGACTGGCTCTGATGGTATATTCTGACTCAAAACATTTGATCAATGAAAGACGCCTTGAGAACATGTGACTGTCTGAACCACAGATAAACAATTTGGTGCTCTCTGATCTAACTCCAGGGTTCAGTGCAGGAGGAATGAGAATCTGGCACCAAGCTGCGATCACAGGGGTTGCGAGTTTGGAGTATCTCTGAAGTTCAATGTGATGCTGCTACAGACAAGGCTCCAATCTTTTGGGCCCTTCTCTCTTAACGGAGATGGCAACCATGGTCAGAATTAAACAAAATCTTCATTGCCTGCTAACATCTGGGAAATAAACAAATGTTAGAGACACTGCAGAGGGAAGAGTATGTCTTTTCTAAATCTGCCAGTTCTCAAAAAAACTAATTTTGTGGTGGTTGGAGAGTGGGGGATTAAACTGGCCAGACAGTACAACATGAACTGAATACCTACATTGGCCCTGGTGGAAGGCTGCCTCTGTAAAAACAACAACAACAACAACAATGCCCATACCCGCAAACAAACAAACAAACATTACAACCAATCAAGGGTCTATGGCACCTTTCAAACTATCATGTTTTATTGGAAGAAACATTTGTGGACTGCATCCCATCTAATCAGATGCAGTTCCTCTGGAAATGCTCATTGTACAATTGTTACCTTCGGCCATTACAGAAGGCTGTGGCAGAGTATTTCCGCACTGAGGAGCTACTAATGGTACAGTAGCAGTGAAAAGTCAATGTGCAGCTATTCTCTCTTTCCTGCCTTCCTAAACCTTACGACAAGGAAAAGGTAGAACAGGCCATAAAAATCGAGCTGGGTTGGTGAGATACAAGGGGAGGACTCCACTGGCAAAGTAGGATGATGTTACCTCGCCTGGAGCTATTCCTGAGAGGAGAAGCAAGGTTCTCTCCACCTGCCCTGTTGAAGGTTCTTCCTGCAGATCTTGCCCCCATCAGATGATAGTGGAGCGGATGTAGGAGAAGCAGAACATACGTCCTGGTGGCAGATCCCTTGTTTCAAGGAACACACCCAGGTCTCCTGAGTCCTAGTTCACCTCTATATCTATGACAATACCCCAGCTCTTAAATCGACACAAACCAATTAGTCCATAGTGTGGAGTGCTTTTTAACACAAACCCAACCAAAAAGATGGGGCGCGGTTGGTGTACATTTTACAGGAAGATATTTAACTAAAGGAATAGTGACTCTGCAGAATAACAGGTCAGAGAACATGTGGCTCTCCAGATGTTCTTGGAATTTAACCCCACTTCCCATTTCCATCAGTTATGGCAGCCAGGGATAATGGGAGCTGGAGTCCTTGCCTAGTGTGGCTATAAAAGTGAGCAAAGCACACATACCAGTACACGTTTTTGCTTTCCAAACAAGCATGTTACTTGCAGGAACAAAAATCTGCTAATTAGACCGAAATGACCTCAGACTTTCCTTGTTGTTTTACTGGACTGTTTTTAGTTATTTGCAACTTGTTTTTTAGTTATTTGCATCAGATGACCCTTAAATCAAACACATAATTCTTTCTCTCTCTGTTCTCCCTTTAGGCATGCAAATCTTTAAGGGCTAGTTTCCTGAGGCGGCAGACATGCAAACAAAGATGCGAAGTCTCCCAGTTGACCAAAACAAAAACAAGCTAATCTGCCCAGTGTGATAAGGTAAGCCTGCGTTAAAACTAGACCCTCTTTTTCTTTTAGGGGACCACTGCTTTTAGACCTGTAAACTGCATCTTCACCCTGAAGCCCCTTAGCTTTTCTTGACTGTCTGGGCTAGACCTTTGCTAGTATGACTATGTACCCTACATTAGAGAGGGGTTTGGCCCCAACAAACTAGTAACTAGTCTAGGAAATAGACTTATACCAAGGATGAATCAAAATAAAAATTTCTTTGATGCCCAAATTAAGTCTAATTACTGATTACTAAAGGTGAGATGAAATTCATTTTTCCCAAGGATACCCATCGTCACTCTCACAGCAAAAAATATCCTGAGATAACCTTTAAAAATGATGTGTTTTAGTTGGCTTAAGCTTTAATGGGCTGCAGCCACTTTTTTCAGAGGCAATCAATGGAAAGCAGATGTTTTCACATATAAACACAAACAGAGTCATGCTGGGTTGTGAGTAAAAGCAAAATCCACAGTTGGACAATTCTAAGACTAGACAAATTCCCCAAAAATGTATGCAATCATTCATTTGGTTAAACCAGACAAAAAACAGCAGATGAGGAGAAAGGTTTTTAAAAGTCCAAAATTTAGGGCCAGGTACTATGACTAACAGGAATATGGTTTCAGCTAAGTTAATGTCTGAAAGTGGAAAGGCCATTTGGAAAGAATGACGCATATGTATGCTGGTACATTCTGCTCTCCCTTCCTACTGGGATTAAAAACTGACCACACTGGCTAGTGTTGCTTTTCATTTCTAAAGACAAAAAGCTGGCTAGAATTTGGAGAGGTCTGTTCATTCCCCTGAGTGAAACAAGCCATTTCCTGACTTGCCAACAAAGCATAGACTTGCTGCTTTTACACGACCCCTAAAATCCGCTGCAAAATGCTCGCGGATGTGGAGCATAAAATTATTTTCCCACCAGCAGCGGACTTTAAAAAAAAGTACGACCGCGCACACTTAAGCGTGCCCCAGCGCATTTTACAAGTACCTGGCCTGGAGGAGGTAAAATCCTTGTTGCTATTTTAAAGCATTGCATGCCTGGCCCTCCTCCGCTTTTTGTTTGTTTTTGTTGCGCCCCTCCCCTTTTAACAGACAGAAATCCTAACAGGCTGGAACAATTAGCTGCTGCCGACGGCAGGCGGAGGTGAGCCTCCATTTTTCTCTCTCTCCCCTCACCGCAGACAGAAGCAATAGAATCAGAGTGCGGGAGGTGGGAACAAAGGAAGCGGAACAAAAACCACGTTGGGGGGGATCTGCATTTAAGTTGCCAGCGGATTTTAGGGGTCGTGTAAAAGCAGCCCTAGAAGGCCATCTTCTCGGTACTGTACTTGGTTTTAAACCTCTAACACCAATGACATCTTCCTCCCTGCCCTACCTAGCACTGTTTTCATTTTATATGGCACTTTTATGCGTTCTGAACAATACTTAAGTGCTGCAGATGGTTGTCTTTAAACGGAGACATGCTATACAGACTGGGATGGGGAAAATAAATGGAGCTCAGTGATACTGATGTTTCAGGATGGAAGTGGAAGTAATCTATGTGGACCTTTCAAAGCATGGCACTCAGCTAATTGGATTTAAAAGCAAATAGTGCCAGTTGCCATGTTACCCAGCTTTCCATCTAAAAGATCTTAAAACCTACCAGTAAAATCAGTGAATGCAGATATTTAGTCCATAGGAAAACCATCTGACATAATATGCTAAGCAGTTATACCTATGTAGGTACATATAATTATGAAGTGTGCAGTTCTCTCACACATATTCAGACTTTTTATATATAGTTCGAAGAAAATATATTTATAGGCATTACATTGATTCAGACTGCAGCTACACTGGCTAAATAATCCATGTTTTTTTCCTGATGTTTTCTTGTATCAAATCATGTCACGTGTATTTGGTGTTGCTCCCTCGTTCCTCATGGGAAAACCTCATTTCATCTTGGTTATTTTATCGCAAGGGACTACACCACACTTTAAACCAGACTGAATAGATGTAGAACCAGTTAGCCATTCTCAGGCTCCACTTCTCCCATCAAGTCCACCTTGTCAAGAATGTATAGGTGTTTTTAAAGCATTTTGGTTCACTTGTTCCTGGGGTCACCACCTACCCACCCACCAGTTTATTCTAAGTGGCATAGTGCTACGTCAATGTTATATTATGTTATGTTTGTTTTGTTTGTTTTGCAACTGCCATACAATTCCCCAGCTCAAAGAATGGATGGAATGTTCAGTGTCTATATGATATAGCAATAAAGTTTAGTGAAAATATAAAATATAAAAAATAAACTAATAAACAGAACTGCACTGAAACATGCTGTAAAATCAACAATCTCCTGGAGGGTGTTTGAAAAGAAACAAATGCTGGCAATAAAGAAAAAAGAAAAAAGAGCAGTCTTCCCCTGCACTTAGCTTTACGTGGTCTTTTTTTTAAAAAACTGATTGGAGTCTCACCAAGCCCAATGCTTTTCCAGTGGTATATTGAAGTGTAGATTTAACCTCATTTGCCCAAATATAACAGAACTGGCTGGAAGGTTTTTTTATCCAGCCCGTCCCCCCCCCCCCCGAAGAATAAACCTTTTTCTGAAGAAAATGTCTGTCACCCAGCTTTCAGACTGCTCTGTATTTGTCAAGAAAACACAGATAGGACTGAGCTAGAAACCTACTACAGATTTTCCCTGAGGACCAAAGGGCAACGTTAGGCACAGCTAAAGTTCTGCACATCGAGTGGCTAATTACACTGTATACAGTATAATCAATGGGTTTTAAATGCACCTGCTTCAAAAATATTATATACAACTGTGGGCCATACATGAGCTGAAGCTAGCCAAACACAGCTCCCAGTGTTAGACTAGTCACAGGGTTTGTTGGCTCCAGGCTCATTTAGAACTTTCAAAAGTTGTTGACAACCTCCCTCATCAGGGGATCCCAACTTATTAGTAAAGAGGCAGAAGGGCTGCCCTCGAATGAATAAGTCACCGAGAGTGTAATTAGATGGGGAAACAGATAACATTTTGGACTGCTGGTCTGAGTGGTCCGGTGCAATCTGCTTCCCTCTGATCATACAACACATTTGCATTCTTGTTTGATCCCAGTCTGTGCTCAAGAGGGTCCAACTATATGTCTGCTCCTCCTCTAGCTGGGCTGAAGCAGCTCCCTGGTAGACAGAAGGGTTGTTTTACAGGAGAAGGAGATCATTCCCTGCAAAGCAACTCTTTCTGGTTCAATTAGACATGCCACCCCCCTTTCTGATTGCACTGTATCTCAAGAACAGGAACTAGAGATGGGCACAAAGCGAACAATTTTTCGTTTCCGTTTTTGTTTTTTCGTTTCGTTACGCAACGAAACGACAAACGAATTTTGTCTCTAAAATGAAACAAAACAAACAGAAACACCAGAAATTTTGTCGTCCATTTCGTTTTCGTTACGGCAATACATTGAACTGCTTTAAATGCTAAAAAAAATCAATGGTAATGAAATGGTAATGAAACGAACAAAAACAAAAACGAATTTTTTGCAAAATGACAAACGACACGCCATTTTTTTTATTCGTGCCCATCTCTAACAGGAACAGCCAGGATAGGAATGGATACAATGACAGTACACTATTCATAATGGAAGTTCTGTTTCATTTAATACTAAACTTTCATTTATTATTTGAAATCATATATATAATATGAAAGTAGTTGTAGTTATTTCACCATATTAGATAGAACAATACGTTGTTTTTGAACCAAGACATTACATTCTGCACAGTCAACTTTCCCACAACAGTGTTGTACACACACCAAAATAATATACAGTATTTTAGTGTTGAAACTACTGCTATTCGATTAAACTGAACCATCCAATGTCCACCTATTAACAGTTTTGTTAACCTTATATTTTCCCCCATATATCATTTGCTAAATATTTACCTTGTTTAACGTACAGTAATACCTTGGTTTAGGAGCATAATCCATTACAGAAACATGTTTGTAAACCAAAACACTCTTATATCAAAGCAAATTTCCCCACAAGAAATTAAGGAAACTCAGATGATTTTTACTGGGGTCCCATAGACTTCATATTGTACACACAAAATGCCAAAACTCACAAAAGAAGTTAGCTAGAAGTCCACATCCACACCATGATTTAGGTACCTGGCTGTGGAATCTGCTCTGCTTTGGACTAACAACCGGATTTTACTCTTTACTCAACTGGATTTTATTTTTAATGTGCCAATAATAAAGTGCAATTTATAGCCCTATACATACTTGATTAGCTGTCCTATGACTAGAAATGGTTTGAAAAAATGAGAAAGAATGTTGAGAACAAATTAAATAAAAATATAAATATAAAAAGCATTAACACCTGCACATTTCTGGCTGGTACAAGGGAGACATCTATTCCTGTCTTCTCCCTCTGCTTTGGAGGCTGCCTGAGGCAGACCCTTCCAGACAATCACCCACAATCCAGCAGGGGGATGGAGGGAGAGCTACCATTGGCTCACTTGTGATCATGTGACCTGCTCCAGTGCTTGTATATCAAGACATTGCTTGCTGATCAAGGAAAAATTTAGGAGAAATGTCTGCTTGTCTTGCAAAATACTCTTAAACTAAGTTACTCTTAAATCAAGGTATTACTGTATATATAAGCAAGTCTATAGGAATTGCCAAAAACAAATAAGTAAAAATAAGCACCACTTTTGGAATATAATAGTACTGTACAGGGCAAACACAACATATTAGCTATACCCAAGGGTGGAAGGAATACATGTGAAAGCCAAGTATGCTGGGATCTGACAACCTTTTTAGTGGTCAAAAATGCACAACTTCCCTTCCTTTTTGATACAGCCTCCCAGGGGAAGCCTGTTTTACATACATTTCTAGACTCTAAAGACAGAAACACATTTATTAACTTTGGTAAGAGATGACTCTTCTAAGCTTCATGACTAATGAAAATTAGGTAACCATCCACAAGTTCTAATTTGTTTCAAACTATTTTTAAATCAGCATGACACATACCATCTGGCCTTATCTAAAATGTCATAAATAAGGCTGTCACCTTCCTGAAGCAATACATTTGATGTGATTACACAGTAGATTCCACATAGGAAATTGTGAGCTCACAAGAATTAAAAACAAAACAAAAACACTATACAGATTTTGTGAAATTAATTCTTTGATTCATGTTACAATTCATTTTAACATATTAAAAGTGCAGTAGTTGTACATAACATAATTTTAAAGAAAGCCATCAGACAACCACTGTCAAATTTCACTGGAGGAATAAGATTAGAAATAAAACCCTGAAATCACAGAATCACACACTGCTCAGTAACAATCACATTATATCCTAGAAGCACTTAATATGTGGGGCTAACTAATCTAATAAGATGAACCAGCTCAACAGTCAGATTTTCTTTTTAATTTCATATATTGACAGACGTCCAGTGTTAGGTCTGGATCTCTACATATGAGAATAATTCCTGGGGAATATTTGCTGGCAGTTTGAAAAGAACTATGCAACTTATTGGATGAGAACATTTTGCTTAACATAAGAAAATTCATAACTTCTCAGTCCATTTCTAACAAATAGATCTCCTTTGCCATGATTCGTAGGGAGGGGGTGGGCTGTACAATACATGCACCAAAATAGCACATGCATATGCACCCAGACTATGGCAGCAGGGACTCTTTATCTACTGACTAGGAATGGAATGCATATTATTGTGGGGATCGGTTGCCTAAAAGGCCCAAGTCACTTCAACCTTCGTTTCATTGAGAAGCAAACACTCCTGACATCAGGTCATTCTTGGGCCAAGAAAGGTGGGACTGGCCCCTTTCTTCCCTTCTGTTTAGTAATACGTCATGAGAATCAAAGGGCCTCCCTTGGTTCAATCCTAGTAGAATAATCATTAGGTCACTGCTATCCTATAATAGGAAATGTTGCAACTATTAGCCTATGGTAGAAGCATTATGTAATCATTAGCCTATGAGTTTATTGGGGAAAACACATGCTGCAGTCTTTGTAACATAATAAAGATCTCTCTAGGCTTTGGTCTGAGGAGAATGTTCTGCTGCACTCGTTATTCCTTGTCTCTTCTGCTTCCTTTGATCTAACAAGTTCACAGCTCGTTAAGACAGACAAACTGCATTTGTTTTCTTAGAGAGCAGCCTCTCGTTCCAGCATTCACTCCAACACCTGGGAGTGAACCCCAACACATTATATATTTTCTTATACTAAACAACAGGATTTCAGACATTATCTAGTAGGATAATTTGAAACTAGGCAAGACTGGTGTTTAGCATAAAGAAAAATCACATAATAAACAAGATCAAATAAAAATATAAATCCACAAATTAAAAGCATTCAGCCAACCTCACACCCAGTAGACATCACAGGGGAAGGTGCTGTAAAGTGAGCATGTGGTTCAAACCCGTGTGTTTCACCATGGTGATGTTCCTTAATATTGTACAGGGTGGCTTGTAAGTCCCTACCCATCCATATGTTATGCATGTACTGTATTATAATTTTTCTTTTTTTCTCCCCCCCCCAATTTAATCCCATTTACACTTGAAGAGCGCATTGTGATGAGTATGTGGGTACATTCGCTCAAGAATACTGGGAAAACCATTGATACATAGGATAGAAGGTTGGAAATGCATCAAAATGTTAATAAACACCAGGCTGTGTAGTGGAAATCTATCACAGTACTTTCAGTTGCCCTATAGAAAATAAGAGTTGCAGCCAACTGAATTCTGAAGAAAACACAAAGTCACTGCAGAACATAAAAAGGAGCATAAAATGGCTGTGGAGAAGAAGATGGAAAGAAGATACTAATGAATGTTCCCCATTGAGCCATCTTGGACAAGAAAAAGAAAACAGTGGTTCACTTCAAACATTTAACTGTGGTGTTTTAAATCTCCAATCCAGTGTGGACTTGTAGGTTTGCATCTATTTTTTCTATCCTAACAGAAATGAAAACAAATAGCATACGGTTAAAAAAAACAGACCCTACACCTGATGCTGTTTTGATGTTCTTCAAACACAGAATGGTCTCTTCCACCTGAACCAAGCAAGAGGCAAGAAGAACTTGTCATGGGGAAAATCTAGTCAGCAATGAAAATAAGCCAATGAAAGCTCAACATCTGCATTTTGGGAAGTACTATGAGTAATATAGTGCTCAGAAATAAGGCCTCTGGCTCACACAGGAAGTCACACGCCACCTACTGTGCTTGCTTTGTTGCCTTCGTTAAATGCAAAAGAGGCATCCATGAATACTACCCGCTGACCAAGCATATTCCACAGGCAACATTCTCTTGATGTCAAGAATCATGCCTGAACAAACCTTACTTTTATTTAAAATATATTGCATCTTGGTGATCACAGGTTTTTCAATTTTCATTCTTTGTAGCAAATGTTGATTAAAGGATCTGTAAACAGATGACGTTAGTAAAAAAAATTTAAAAGGAAGCAAGGCTCAAACCTCAATTTCCTTTTGAGGAAGTTGTGGTTTACACTCACTACCCTACGTTCATGCAAAACTGATGTGTGCAGGGCAATGGGGCAAGAGTGAACATGTGGGGACACAATCCTATGCCTAGTCAGGCCTTAAATCGTTCAAAAACATGGCATCCAATTACATGCAAGAGGGTTTAAGTCCACGGGGCAGCACTTTCTCCCTTGTCTTCTTCTCTTTTGTATCCCTAAAGCCATAAGAAAACAAGAAGAGCCATGATGGATTGGGCCAAAGGCCCATCTAGTCCAGCCTCCTGTATCTCACAGTGGCCCCACCAGATGTGTCTGGGAGGGCATGAGAGTAAATATCTGTCTCCTGATACCACTCCCCTGCATCTGGCCCTTGAAATACCCTGGTTTTAAGACTGAAGATTATACATCCCCATCATGGTTTGTAACCTGTGATGGACTTTTCCTCCAGAAATTTGTCCAATCCCCTTTTGGAGGCATCCAAGCCAGATGCCATCACCACATGCTGTGGCAGGGAGTTCCACAGACTAACAACACACTGGATAAAAATATTTTCCCCCAATTCTGTTATTTCTATGTCCCCTAATTCTGTTATTTTATGAGAGGGAGAAAAATGTCCCTCTATCCACTTTACTCATGCCCTGCATTATTTTGTATGTCTCAATCATATCCCCCTCAGGCACCTTTTTTCCAGACTAAAGAGCCCCAAATGTTTTAGCCTTTCCCAGAGGACATCCTAGCACTGCAAAGCAAACGAGCCGTGTAAACTGGAGGTGGAGGAATCCCCATCTCTTTGCAACTCTGTCCACTGGCAGGTGGACCTAGTTGGGTACAACCTTTTGACTGCTATGCAAGATGGAAAGATCAAACTCAACAGAATGAGCAAGAAAGAAGGTCAGTATCCTATCCATGCATCCGCAATCAAACTATCCAAAAATGCGAACAGACGATACTACAGTATATTAAAACAAACATTTATTATTTACTATTGCAACTTTTATGTCATTAATAAACAGATAAAAGCCAGAGAGTGTCTTCCAAAGGCAAAGCAAATAAATAAATATATACTCTTGATGAGAATTAATTAATAAGAATTAATAAGAATTAATAGAATTAACTCAATATGAGAATAAAGCCGAAAATTATTATAAAGTGTTAAACCTGACTGAAGGTATTAGGTCATGCTGGCATAAAACACAAAATAGATAAGAACCCAGGTGCCAGAAATAGCGAATTCTTGTGGTTAAACCAAGATAAGGAGAAGCGAAGATGACACAGATAAGTGGGCACCATCTCATGGTGCCAAAAGCGTCATTTTCTGGGAATTCAATCTCAAACTAAAAATAGGCAAAAGCCATTTCTGAGAATTATGACGAAATACGTAAGCTGCGGTTACAGAAAGAGTATAAAAGACCACGGAAACCATCACTCCTTTGTCCAGAGCAACAAGGCCGTTTGGCCGTGCTGTGCTTTGGACCATTAAGCTAAGATGTTTACTAACCTATCTCTGTACTATATGTGTTCTGTTGAATCTCTGTCTGTCTTTAATAAACCTTTTGCTATAACTAACTAAGTGTGGCAGCTTTGATGAACCACCAATGTCATGTATTAACAACTTATATAGGTGCATTGGCAACTCACAAAGAAAAACCACCTACACCCCAATTTCTTTAGCTTAAATTTATTCTTATCACTCTGGTTATAGTTTGTTTACATCCTTGCCAATGGATGTAAACAGAGCATAACCCTCTGTGTTTATGGGTCTGGTGTCATAATTGGAGAGTCATTTTTCTTCTATCCCTTGTGTGGCACTGAGACACAAAGAAGATTATGTTTCTATTAATTTATGACATGTCCCTAAAGCAGGCGAGTGGGTGGAACCAAGTGCTCCCATTCAAGGCTATTTTTTGCCTGTGGCTGCCAAATTAAGATGATTAGGGAAAATAACAATTTTCTTGAGATGTACAGAATAGTAAATAACATATTGCATTTATCTAAAACATATCTATCCACCAAGGTTTAAATATAAATTCCCAGTACGGTTTCTTTCTTCTTCGTTTTTAAGAGATAGATATTCTCCACGCTTTCCTTTGCTACGGCTCTAATGTAACGCCCTGACTATGCACAGTTTTAAAACCTCTAATTATATATTAACCCTCTCAGGAAGGCCTAACCAGTGGAGTGTCAAAGAAAAAGATACTGCATTTTTCCATGTATAAGAGTATAATTTTTACTAAAACTGTTAGACTAAAAATTTAGTCATCTTATACACAGAATTAAGCCAATGAGAGAACTGCACAGTAGAGAAGCTGATTTTTTCGGGCTGGAAATTTATTTATTTTATTTATTTTATTTATTTTATATAGCTTGTATGCCGCCCACTACCCAAAGGTCTCTGGGGGTCATCTTATACATGGGGGTGTCTTATAGATGGAAACATATGGGTATGTACTCTATGACAATACTTGATAGTCTGTCACTCCATATAAGGCATCTTAGACAGGAATTACAGAATGTGGCTTAAGAGGTTATATAAGAAATAAGAATGTATTTAAAAGTAATGGACTTACAAATAAGACTTTGGCTGGCACTAATGCCAAGCAACAGTTCAAAGTAAAAACACAAAAAAGACAGATGATTGATAACACCATGACTCCAACGTTGTTGATTTGGATATCATTTTACCATTTCATACCCCTTCCACTGCTGTTTTGTCTAGGAGACCAAAGCATAGCTTTAGAATGAATACAGCAATCCACCCACTTACAATGACTCAGAGGTATAAAATAAGTATAAAATAAGGGAGACAATAAGATGACCCTTTGATGTGGCCAAAACTCACAATGTTATACTTCCCCTGAGTTCTTCTAAACAGTTTTCCTTGCTCACTTTCATTTCCATTTTAAAAAACTGCCCTTCACATCATTTCAGACAATGTCATACAATTTGCCACCTATCCAATATTTTTACACCCAAGCAAGCAGAAACATAATCAGACATTCCAAAGGAGCATCCATGTGGCTCCATTACAGAAAAGAACAACCAAATGCCTGCTGCTGCCGGAAAGACCAACAGCTTTTACTTCATCCAAGCTGTCACAAATTGAACCTCTTTCTCCATCTCAGATGCACCAAGTAAAATATGTTACCCAGTACTATATCATTTTAGTTACACCTGTTGACATAACTTGCTGCACTGGACCGTTCCATGTTAAGAAGTCAGCATGGAGATTTTCCTACCACACACTGGGTGACACAACTAGTGTGTTGCAAGAGATACTGACACGAACTTCTTAACTTGTATCAATTCACCTTCAAACATTAACACTGGAGAGATGTGATGGATTAAATTAAATATACCCTGGTATTCCAGCCACCAGTGTTTAAGGTGCTGCAAGACTTTCCACTGAGCTATTGTGTGTAAACCAGCTGCTACTTCTTATATTCTTCCATACCTCTTCCATTTCCCTCTGAAATCTGAATAATTAGTACTGGGTCCAGAACAGCCCAGTCTGGAAGACCGAGTCCCCTTTGTTTCTTAATTTGGTTGACTGGGACTCATGACTAAATCCTTCAAGCGGAGTTTGGACATACAGTACAGTACATCAAATTCCTATGAAGGGGAAAAGCTGTACAGACTTAAAGAGGACTGTTGAAGAGTAAGGTGTCCCTAAACAATTCATTACCTTGGACTTGGACATAGCTTACTTGGTATACAACAGGGGTGACTTATCTTTTCAGGTTATAGGTTTAGTGAAATGCAATATATCCTATTGCAGGTTGAGATCAGCAGTGTTAAGGGGCTCTACTCACCCATTCCATACTAATCTCTATTATGTACTGTATATCTTGTGACATAAAATACATTGGTTACTTATAATGTTTTGAGTACTAGAATTCATTGATAAGCCACTCTGCTTCTCTGTGCAGTCCATACTTTCCTATTGTCGTCAAAAATAGCCTGCTGTACCATCTATGTACTTAACTTTACATAATCAGGCCATAAAGTAGGATGAAATAGGAAATCTCTGAATCTACCAGAAAATACAAACATACACCCCCCAACACAAGTATTTATTTATAGAACATTATATCTGGATTAGTTACATAAGAAAGAATAACTGTACAGTATAACCTAATTCCAATAAGCACACATATGCACTTATGTGCAAGGAATTTATGCCCAAGCACATGTACAAAAGGTCTACCAAGATAATGCTATTGAAATAGCCCACTTCTGGTTAATTATCTTAACATTTTAATTTGCTTTTAATTTTACTTATATTTTATATATATCCATAATTTTAAATTGTGTAAGGCTCTGATACAGATAAAAGTAAGAATAAGCAAACAGATAATCAGGTTGCTTTACTGGGTCAAATCAGATTACAGCACACTCAGCCTTTCAAAGAAAGCAGAGTTCCCTTAAGGTTGAAAGGCATATAACACAAGTGAGTGGGAGTACTGTTGCAGGAGTTGAGAGTTCAATTCCCGAAATGCACCTCCCAGAAATGCACCTCCCAGAAGAATAGCCAGCTTGTGTGGCCTTAGGCAAGCTGTACAGTCCCAGGCCTGTCCCCAGAAGAAGTAGTAGTAAACTAGGAGCCTCATGGCACGGGGGTGCACTGCAGCTAAAACTGTACTCACAACCTGGGGTTCAATCCCAGGTAGCAGGCTCATGGTTAACTCAGCCTCCTATCCTTCTGAGGTCAGTAAAACGAGTACCCAGGTTGCTGGGGGCAATGTGTAGCCTGCATAAATAAATTTTGTAAACCGCCCAGAGAGTGTTCGAAGTGCTATGGGGCGGTATATAAGCAGAACACTTTTTTGCTTTAAACCACTTCTTAGTACTTGCTGCCTAGAAAACCCCGACAAGAGTTGCCATAAGTTCACACTGGCACATAATCATATCTCAGCACAAGCCTTCATCACTTAGTATGGCTTTGTTTAATGCCTGATTATAAATGAGCTTGACTGGCTTAACTGACTACCAAGGCACAGAGCTTTAAAGGAACTGTGTGTCTAGAGCAGTGCTGGCGAACCTATGGCATGGGTGCCAAAGGTGGCACTCAGAGCCCTTTCTGAGGGCACCTGACATTGCCCCTTCACAGTCACCTGAATTCAGGATAAATTGCTGTATTGGCACTTTGGGAAAAATTAGTCGGTTTTGAATCGCAGTTTGGGCACTTGGTTTCTAAAAGGTTCACCATCACTGGTCTAGAGGTAGAATCTTGCAATAACAGAAGATGTTCCTTCCTTTGATGGGTGTGTTCTGGAGGGACTGCAGTGATGCACACACAGGCTCCTGGTGCTACATTGCATGCCTGGAAGGAAAGTGACCTTCTATTTCCCCTGACCTTTCGCTTTGAGGCAAGGCCAAAGGGCTAAAAGTCACCTGATCCCTATCTGAGCTATTGTTTCTGTAAGTTCTCCAATGTTTTGCTAGTAAACAGAGATAAGACGAATAAAAATGGGGCCTTCTGAGAGGAACACAGCAGTTTTGTGCGTGTATGCCTTCTCTGCTGGTCAGAAAAGGTACCTTTCTGTGTCTGTCCTTTGTTCCGCCACCAAGGTCATCCTGGTTTAAACTTCTCTGGCAACTCCCCATAATGCCCCATCTCCTTAAAACATGGTTTAAAGACACAACTACATCACTCATTAGACTCTGGTTACTAAATCCTCTCATGGCATTTTTTCTAATCAGACAGGATGAATTACCACAGAAGAATGGCCTGTATGGATCTTGGCCGGAAAAGACTAACAACACTTGGAAAACAGCTTCTCCAGTCAAGATCAATAAGCAAGTTTGTTTGTACGTATGAGATGTGGGAACATATTATTAACTTACAGACACTGCCCCCGCCTTATCATCATAGAAGAGGTGGTCAGAAAGGATTGGGTATTGTTTTTCAGGACTTCTGCTCTGTGTGAGGTTGCTAGTACTTCTTGTCCTCAACAGCCATGAGTTTGCAAACTCAGACCTGCAGATTCCTTTAGGTTTAGGGGGTCAACCCATCTTGTAGTTTCCCAGCAGTGATGGCTTTTCCAGAGAATCCTGCCTTCTCATGATGTGGCTGAAGTAGCAAAGCCTCAGTTTCAACAGTTTTGCCTCCAGATATAGTTCAGGGTTGATTTGATCTAGGATCTATTTGTTTGTCTTTCTGGTAGTAAGGCCTCCTCAAGCATCACACTTCATGGGGATACTTTTTACCTCACCATCTTTATTAACTCTCCCCAGCTTCCACACTTATACACAGTGATTGTAAATACAAGAGTGTGGGTGATCTTGGTCTCAGTCTCCAGTGACATATCCTGACACCCAATGACCTGTTCTAGTTTCTTCATTGCTGCCCTTCCGAGTCTCATGATTTCTTGGCTGTAGTCTCTATTTGGCTTAAGAAATGAACCGAGGTATTTTAAAATATTTCTATTTCGCCATTATAAATGTACATGTTGTCTAGTTCTTCTGTAGACATAATTTTATCTTAATGTCCTATAGCAGTCCTGCTTTTGCATTTTCTTCTTTCATCTTCATGAGAAGTTGTTTCAAGTAATTGCTGCTTTCTGCCAGCAAGATGGTGTCACTTACATATCTTGAATTATTATTATTTCTTCCAGCCATTTTCACTCCTCCTTCACATGAATCTAGTCTGGTTTTCTTCATCCAGATTAAAAAGATAAGGGGATAAAATGCACCCTTGTCTGTCACGTTTGCCTACAGGAAACTATTCTGTTTGTCCACATTCTGTTCTATCAATAGTTTCCTGTCCACAATACAGTACATGATTACAGGAGTTGTGGTATGCTTGAAATGTTTATGCCTACAAATTAACCTACAGTCCCAATGACTTTACGTATTCTCTCATTTGGAGACAACATTAAAAGCCTAAATTTAAGGCCTTCTCTTGATGTGAGACCCTGGCCAAATGGTCCTCCTGCCCTCTAAGGACAGACACTAGTTAAAAGGAAGAACATTTTATATAGGATTGCCTGTTGCAACTTGGAGGCTGGTGTTAGGGGATTTCAGGAGACTGGTGTTGTAGGATCAAAGTTGTCAGTTCTCATTAGGAACAGAGTAGGAGTGGGGAATTTGTTTTGGAACCTACTGCAAGCCCAGGTGATATTCTGAAGCCTCTGACACACAATCAGCCAATGTCTTATACCTTTCTCTGGGCTTGTGTGGGGTGTGATGTCATTTTTGCTCCTCTGTGGTGCTGCCCAATCCGACAGGGAGGCGGGATGATGTCTGTCTTGCAGCCTGGTTCCTCGCTGGAGTTTAACCCCATGAAACGCATTGCCCATCCCTAGAACAGAGTACTGTAGTGTCTTGGCTGGGGGTTCCCAGCCGGTGGAAGCTCACAGACAACCCAGCTATACAGTATTGTGACTATCTTGATTCTGGGCCTTCTAGAATGTTAGTTGCAGCCCTCTACTAAAAGGGAAAAGCCTAATTATTGTCTCATCATCCAGAAGCAAAATGTGATCTGGAAGTACAGTGACCTCTACTTATGAGCAGCTCTACCTATGAGCAATTTGACTTAAGAGCAGAAAACCGTTGGCATTTTAACTCCTGCCTTATAAATTTTACAGTTTTTAATTTTTAAAAAAATTATTGATTTTTAATTGATTTTTTTAGATACAGCTGCTCTACTTAAGGAGTTGTTCGACTTATGAGCATGCATTCGGAACAGATTAAACTCATAAGTAGTGGTACCACTGTACTCTCAAGCTGCAAACCATGGTTTTCCAAAGAACTGTGGCATGATATTCCCAAACCTGGCAGCACAGTCCAGCTTTACACTACCAGAAAGAATACTCAGGCAGAATTTGTACTGAGAAGCTTCCAGACATCATTTTGATTTTGCCAGACTGGCCTTGTTGCCAGATCTGTGGTGTGTATGTGTGTGTGTTATTAGGTGCAGGCAAAATTATGTCCATTTTCAAAAAGATAAAGAAGCTATTTTTGATGGCAATCATTTTTTCACCACACATGGCTTGTGTGACTTAACACAGAGATAGTTGGAAATCTCACAGGGGCAGCTGGAAGTTGCTTGGCACTGCACTACTTGGGTGATGGAGGAGTTAAGATCATTTTTAATTTTAAGTTTAAAAACTGGATCTTAGTTCATCCAGGGCAAACAGAGAGGTTCTGAGGAAGCAACACTCATCCCCCTCTTCCCTGAGCAAATTCTTCTCCCACGCCTGAAGACCTGTTGAACTGGAACTGGGGACTGTACAGTATTCTATATTATCTAGAAATCATTGGAGTCAAGTTGAAACCATCATTACATGGTCTCCAGAGGACACAGTTGTCCATTACTAGAAATGGAGGCAATATGGCTCCTAACCCTCAGCCTTCTGCCTTGAGTGATCCTCCACCTGGCTAACTTTATCTCTACTGCATTTGTTGGATTTTGCCAGATCCAAGACTATAATTTTGAATTGTCCACAGCTTGCCTCTTTGAGTGCCCAACACTTTGACAGCACTAAGGCAAAATGCTAAATACGGCATTCGAGCTATTATCTCCAGATTCCTCATTAGTGTAATGTGTTCCTGTTTGAAACCAAGATAAATGGCTATCACTGCCAATTCTCAGTTGGAACTTCCTGATACAGCTGGAACGGGAGGTATATCTGTTCAAATAGGCTGATCCTACCAAATACTGGATATTTTCCCTGTTAGGTGAGGCACAAGCCACTGTGAAATGCAGCTGGTTCCATGAATTTAGGAAACAGAATGCAAAGCCCTAATATTTTAACATAATTTGACTATATTAGAATCAGAAACAAATGACCATAACTATCGGGGGGGGGGGTCACCTTTACCTTTTACGTAATGGAGCCATCAACCCAAAGCTGAAGAGTAAGACATGTAATTAGAGGATTCCAAAAACAGGAAATCAGGGAATTAAACTTATTACATGATCTCTGTCTGCACTACAACTGAGCTCTACAGGAAACAAAATGGCGGTGATGCTATTCGGTGACAGAGAGGTGGATGGGTCCTATACAGTTCTGAGTGGATAACTTTTGAGTGCAGCTGATATTTTGATGGAAGCATCAGGAGTTATATTACTGTGAAACAGGAGATTTGCATAAGCACAGTAATGCACTATTTCCCCATTGTATAATTATGAAATTTTTCATTCTTAATCAATGTTCTAAAAAAAAACACAAAAAACCCATAATGTGTGCACACAAAATGACTCAATGACTATGGGCTCAATCTAATTTCAGTTTCATCTGGAAAAGACACATTGAAATAATACAGTACATTAGAACTACAGAGCTGGAGGGAACCGTATGGATGATCAAGTCCAGCCTTTGTCTAGGAGGCACAGTGGGGAATCTAACTACAAACCCCTGGCTCCACAGCTACCCAGAAATTGATGGAACCAGATAGTCAATAGCTGTTAATGTAGGTTCTCTTGATTTCAAGGGGGTCTTTTATAGTTGGTATTAAAATGGATTTATCCAATTCTTCAGTTCTACAGACGACTACAGAAGAACAAAAGACTGCCATGCTGTAGATGCTCTCTAAATAAATATCAGGTGCACTGATTTGTATACAGGGAGAGTAATGTATACTCAGGCTATGCATTTCGAGAAGTTAAAAAAGTCAAACCCCTATGATACTTATTTTGAGTTGGATAAATGTCTAAGTCTTCTCTGAAATAGAAACAAATGGGTGCCACTGGAAACCAATTCCTTCATGCCCTCACACACAACATATTTAATTTTATTAAAGTGTACCAGTCAGTTGTTAATTTCACAGCCCAGGGACTTCTTTTAGCACTTGTAATATAAGACTTATCAGCTGTCATTCTGTTTGAGATTGGGTTTAGTGGTGTGTGTGTGTGTGTGTGTGTGTGTGTGTGTGTGTGTGTGTGTGTG
>JAHTLZ010000010.1:8088499-8102681 GCA_023846285.1 Phrynocephalus versicolor
TGTGTGTGTGTGTGTGTGTGTGTGTGTGTGTGTGTGTGTGTGTGTGTTTTGTGTTTGTTTTTGCTTTTTTGGTTAAGCATGGTCCCTCCCAACAGTTATCATTATTATTATCATTATATAGCTCATGTTAGAACAAGAAGAGATTTAGGAAAAAATAACTGACTGCTATAAACTTGTATTACATGTTTTAGTGCTTAAATCATTTTAATGAGATTTTCCAAGAGAATGAACATGTAGAAGGCAGAAGAAAAGCCATTTTGTGAGAAATAGAAGGAAGTCCCATCTGTGATTGAAGGTTGCTCCACACTTCCTGGCAGGAGGTGTTTCTGACCTGCTTAAACATATTCCTTATTCAGAACAGGTAACATACAAAGATAAGGATCCTATAATCAAATGCACAGGGACAAATGCTGAAGACCCAGTGAGATTTGTGCCTTTGTGGTACACATCTCTTCCAGTTATAGAGACCTTTCATTGTGTAGGAGCCTCTGGAGATATAGAGCCTTTTGTATTATTTGAGACCTACTAGCTATGCATGCTGCCTAGATGCCCTAAGCACATCCGATCTTGCCTGATATTGGAAGCTAAGCAGAGTCAGCCCTGGTTAGTACTTGGATGGGAGAACACCAGGTGCTGTAGGCGCCTGGAGTAGGAACTGGCAAACCACTCCAGTATTCCTGCCAAGAAAACTCCATGGACATGGAGTCACAAAGAGTCGGTCACAACTGTAACGACACAACGCAGCTATGCACAGATGGGGGTGCAGCCACAGCTGGGGAGGCACAGTAAGCTGTCTGACAGAAAAACACATTAAAAGGCAGTCTGCACTCTCCACAAGACCAGTCAGCATCTCGCGAAATTATTTATTTATTTATATTTATATTTATATTTATATTTATATACCGCCCGTCTTCCAATGGAACTCTGGGTGGTTCACAACAATATAATACTACACTAGCATCAAAGTCAGAGTAAAAACATAAACTAAAAACACTCTATCAGATTGCACGCCCCAAGCTGACTCCTCTTTTTTCTCTTCAGTTTGTATTTGTTGGTGATGTAGATTGTAATCATAGAATCATAGAGTTGGAAGAGACCTCAAGGGCCATCTAATCCAACCCCCTGCCATGCAGGAACGCCCATCACAGGACGCCCGACAGATGGCCATCCAGCCTTTGCTTAAAAACCTCCAAAGAAGGAGACTCCACCACCCTCCATGGTAGCATATCCCATTCCTGAACAGCTCTAACTGTCAGGAAGCTCTTCCTAACGTTTAAATTGAATCTCTTTTCCTGTAGTTTGAAACCACTGGCCCGAATCCTAGAGTCTGAAGCCATGGAAAATAAACCATGTCAGTAACTCACAGATATATCAGGAACATACCATCATTAACTGGGGCACGGAAAGGTGACATCTGGCTGCTTTCAGGTATTTTCTTGCCCTTCAGAAGATCTAAAGATCTAAGTTCTACAGGGTTTGTAAGGAGCAGACTCCTCACCAAAAAGATTGCCTCTTTTTGAACAGGCTTGCATTCATCCTTTCCTAGAGGCTTTCTCCCTCTCCTCATCTCTCCACCTCAAGATGGCCAAAAAAGTGAGCACGGGTTTCACCCATTCAAGCACCTTTTCAACATTCTCCGGCTAATGCAACTGGTATTTGCCTGGGTGAAAGTGAAGGGGAGGTGCCAAAGGGGTGGCCTGCATGGCCATTATATTTTGCAAAGAATGTGGCATGAAACTTGGAACAGAGGCAGGAGGTTTTAATGGTGGAACGGAGTGCACTCTCATGCACGTTGTCACCCTAGGCTTCTGGCAGACTGTCTGGAAGAGGCAAATAAGATTCTTGACCTGTCAACACACTTGAATCAGACGCAAATGTAACACAGAAGTAATATCTCTTCACTGCTGTTGCTGTTGTAAAGAATTACTTAATAGAGATGGGCACAACCAGGAAAAATGACGTTTGAGTTGTCGTTTGTCGGAACGGGTCCGTTTCGGGTCATTTCTGTTCGTCGTGAAATTTTTCAAAAAATTGTCCTTTCCGTTTGTCATTTCCAATGCAATTTAGTGCGAAGAGCATAGGGGCGTCCCGCAATCAGGGCCGGCGCTAGGTGTTTTTGCGCCCTGGGCGGGGCGGGGGGCGGGTAGCAGGGGGGACGTGCGGGCGGGCGGCAACAGTGGCAGGGGGGAGGCGCGGGTTGGCGAGCGGGTGGCCGGTGGCTGCGGGCGCGCAGGTGGGCGGGCAGCGGTGCGGGCGGGCGGGCAAGTGGGCAGTTAGGATATCACTTAAGATAGAGGTTGTTCTTGGCTTGTACCCCAAATGTGTGTGCGTGCAAGCCAATTGAAGTTGGGAAAATAGAAAATAAATGGTAGAATATAACATATTTTTAAAATAAATCCACACCTCCCCCTCCCAGTCGAACCTCCCCCTTTACCCAATAAGAAAAAAAATCCTCACAAACTGCCAGAGAGGAAAAAAAGAATATGCTGTCTACTGCTATTCCCTGCAGCAGACAAAGCTGCAGGGAATCAAAGGAATTATTTTCTAAATTCAATTCCCTCCCTGCCTGCAGTGCCTAACTTAGATCCTAAAGCCTCCAGCCTCCCTCCTCAATCTCGATCGGATCACACGAGCACCAGCAGCCAGCCCTGCTCCCTCAACCACATCCATACACCCGACTGCGACTTCTGGAAGGTGCCTCGGCTTTTTATGCCCTCTGGCACATCCAGAAGTGTCAGTCAAAACCTGGCCATGCCATTGGTGGAATGGTTCAAAAAATTTGCATGGTCCCATCCCATGCCCAGCCCACATGGGCAGGTCTAAAAAAATAAAAAATAAAATAAAATAAAATAAAATCAGTGTGACCTTTTACTGCTATAAAAAACCCACTGCTGCTACTATAAAAATTCAGGCATTTAAAATACCTAATTTTCACATGTTTCTGTTGTGCTTTGGTGGGTTTTTGAACCACGATTTAAAAATAAATATTGCGGTCGCCATTTTGGCTCTCCCCCCCACCGCATGGCATGGAGACGATGAGGATGACCCCCCCCCCCAGCCTGTGCAAGCAGCCCAGGACAGGAGAGGGGGGGAAAGGCCGGGGACCCCCCCCCCACAGAAACCACCCCTCAGGTAGGTGTCCTCAAGCAGGCATATTTTCGCCTGCTTTTTTGGCCGAGAGTCGGGTCTTTTTTTTTTACTTTTAAAAACTTTTTTTCTGTGCTGCTTGGCAATGGCATTGCACGATCGCTGCGATGCCATGAACGACAACAATAAACCTGACCCAATTTTTCTTTTTTCGGTTCGAGTTCGAGTTCTGACAGCTTAATTATCGTTACCGTTTCCGTTACGTAACGGAAACGATAACCGAAAACGGAAACGACAATTTCGCCGAGTCGTGCCCATGTCTATTACTTAACATCCCCCACTCCACTGCTAGCCACAGACTGTGCTGTTTTATGAAGCCCACACTCTTTAAACCATTATAATTCTTACTGACAAACATAATCTACACTTCTGAAACACAGATTTCCAAATGAAGAATCTACCCAAATTCAGTTCTACATTAATTACATTAAGACAAACCCATAGTTTCGAAACAATGTGGCGTTTCCATCTGTTTGTTTCTTTATCTCATTTGTTTTTTGCTTTGATTCCATACATTTCATCCTACTTCTAGTGGATCCTTTCCCACTACTGTATCAAGAAACAGGATGGTAAACCTTGTTAGTTAGGGATTACAATCTCAATTAACAGCCAAAGGCAAACACAATTGGTTTGTAAACAGAACTGGAAAGAAAATATTTGATCTCTGAATCTGTTGTTAAGAGAGTAATTGAAGGTGCCTTGTCTGTAAGAACACAATGTAATTCAGAAAGATTAAAACTTTCAATATACTTAGGAATAGTAATTTAATTCTGTGCAGCAGGTTTATGCACGGGGAGATCTGCAAATCCTAAATGACGTTACTGTATAGCACCAATGATGCGCAAGTTGGCACTGGATTTGTGAAATGCAAGACACTCACACTTATGTTATTGAACTTCTGGGAAACACACAGTCCTGTCCTAAGAGTTATTTTTGTTAATTAAACAAAATGGTGACTTAAAAAAATCACTACAACTTGGTTATTTAGGCAGGCATTTGAAATGTTATACCTGAAAACTCAGGTGAGCCAACCTAGCCTACGTGATTAAGTCTGCCATTATAAATGTTTTAAATGTTCTGTTTGTTTTAGGCTCATGTGTTTTAATTCTCGTTGCATTTAACTGCTTTTTATTATTTTTATTATTTTTTCTTTTATTCATGGTATTTTAGTCATGTTGCTGTAAACTGGCCTGGGCTTTGACCAGATGGGTGGTATAAAAGTAATTAAATAATTAATTAATTGAATAAAAAATAACTAGGAAAAAGACAATTCATTCATACAGCTTTAAAGTTAAGATTACTGATATGAGCGGCTACCTTAGCTTTTCTACATAGAAAATTAAAAATCTTAGGAATACATTGGGCAAAACTGAAAAAAAAGGGGGGAAGCATATTATTCTTTAATCTTTACATATCAGTAATAGAGATGCTACTTGAGTGGTGCTCTCCAGCTACTAGGAACAGAATGAGTAAGCATGTTAACACCAGATGCTCGAGAAAATAAAGACTGAGGAAATGATGGACAGTATACTAGAACAATAACCTTAAAAGCCAAACAACCACCACATTGCATTCAGGACAATAGTTTGTGCAGTTTATACATTTTAACTTCTGTGGAACATTCCGAATAGCTCAAGTAACAAGGCAAGTTGTGCCCATGTTATTGTGGAAGAATGACACCTGGAGCAGTTTTTAATAACTTTTGTAAGATACAGAATACAGCAGTACCTCTTAAGACAAATACCTTGTAAATTAAAAAAAAAACCTCACAGGAAGCAAAAAAAATTCTGGAATAGGAATGCTTTGCATGACCAAAAAAATCCCTATGGGATACTTCACAAGACAAAAAACCATTCCGCATGTACCCGGAGGAGGGGGAATGTTATTTTTGTCTTTATTCTAGCTTCCCAAATGGATTAATCCATTCCGAATGCATTCTAAGACAAAATTTTCGTAAAACAAAGTGACCCATAACCTCTGGAACAGATTAACCCATTTTCAATGCATTCCTATGGGAAACCACATTTCATAAGACAAAATTTTCTTAAAACAAATTGACCCATAGAACAAATAATTTGTTTTAAGAGGTACCACTGTATTTAACAGAGACCTTTGGGTAGTGGGCGGCATACAAGTTGTATAAATAAATATAAATAAATATAAATATAAATATAAATATATAAATATAAATAAATGCAGTGAATATGGCAAATGCTCACTTCCTTCCTAGGGAACTTCCTTTAAGCCACAAAATTAAGACTTCAAAATTAATGTCTGATATTCAGAGAATCAAGAATCAAGACAAGAGTGCCCTATTAAAGAGAGGACCTACAAAAATCTGACGAGCCTAACCCCCTCTCAGGCATTCATCCTTGGGTGACTTGTAATCAGCTGATGGAGACGGTGCAATATCAGGCTCCATCTATATCGACCGTGTCCCTCATGACTTTCACTCCAGGAAGAGAAAGCTCTGAACAACACCATTTGACTTCTCCTGGCCATCATCCAAGCCTGTCCAAGAAGAACAGGCTATTCATTTCACCTGGTTTTCCTCCCCTCCTTTTACAGAAAAGACCTTTATTTGTCAGTCTAACACATTATTTAATGTTTTTTTTTAAATGGGTGTGGGTATATGTGTCTCTGTGTGGCAAGCCGGGATGTTTCCCCCTCCCCCAGATATAAGATATAAAAAACAGGACTAGCATAGAAACTAAAAGAATTATTTACAGCTGTAGCTCATTTCAAGTAGCATTAGCTTAAAATATACCTAAAAACATTGTTGACCTTTCCATTTTCTCATTCATTCTCCACAATTCTGTAGAGGACCATCTCTAATGGAATGAGTTTATCTTCAGTTCCATCTTGATTCCTCAAAAAGAAGACAACTCCTTTCAGACCAGAGAGCCTACGCACTGAATTCAGCAGTGTTCATTGAACACTGAACTGTAGTGTTGGCAGAAAGCTTGAAGCTGTAGTATTACAGTAGTTTAACTTGCACGTTGTACCCATGTGTGCTTTTTTATTACTATTCCCAGAATTCCCCAGGTAGCTACTGTTTATGGAGAATTTTTAAAAGGCCGAGCCCACTCCTTAGGTTGAGAGTCTATGTTGTAAGTCACAATTGGGAAGATGTCTTCCTCCCCACCCCCGGACACAATCTTGGTAACATATGTGTGCAAGATTTCCTCTAAGGTGTGTGGCTGCATGGCCACACATACCTCTTGTGCCCTTTGCAAAGGGATTTTCCAACCCCTGTGCACCCATCACAACCCCCCCCCCCCCGGTGCAATGGAATCTGCAGGGGGAGATTTGCTTGTGCATGCACACCTATTGCACATGTGGGCATGGTAGAGATCCCAATACAGCAGGAAAGAAAATTAGAGGATACACCGGATGTGTGCATGATTGTGTTTTGGACCACAACTCTAAAACAAAAAGGTAGAGTGTATCAAGATCAAAATTGTACTGCAACGGACATAGAATCAGCCTCCCCAAAGAGTGGGAAAGCATTGCGGGTGAACCTGGGCAACTCCTAGTGTGCAGCTGGCCAATCCTTCTCTTCCAGAGGCGTTGAGCTGGAACCGCACCAAACCCACCCACTTAATGGATGATGGCTGACGTCAAGGAAGAATTTTGTCACACAGCTGAACCTCTGAGCACTTCTGTTCCAAAAGCATTTGTATTGACATTTTGGGTGGTTTTCAATTCTCTCTTGATTTTCATGTGAATTGTGCCACACTCAGGTACAAAGAAAGAAAGAAAGAAAGAAAGAAAGAAAGAAAGAAAGAAAGAAAGAAAGAAAGAAAGAAAGAAAGAAAGAAAACTGTGGTGGGCAAAACAATTTACTCCCAAATGTCACCTACTAAGAGTCTCTCAATAAGCCTGGTTGCAAGAGAATTTGGAGCAGCAAAGGGAAAGAATTTAAGCTCTGGCTCAGCAGAGCCTAAATCAGTTATAAGCTAGGCGAGTCCATGTCATGTGGTTGCATGAATTGTCTCCTTCCCAGCGGGTCATGACATTACAAAATACAGTAAAGGTTTGCTTTCCATTCCACCCTACTCCCTTCCATATCTTGCCTATTTTTGACTCTACGCCCGAGAAGTGAATCTGCCATTTCCCAAGTTATCTTTCAAAGAGTGAGATAAAATGCTTTAATTCAATCAAGGCAACCCAAAAGGCAAAAACACAATAGGGAAAAGGGTTCATCAAAGAATTATAGTGAAGAAATGATGACTATTCAGCTAGGAGGTGAGAGCGACACGACGGCTCTGAAGAAGAGCTATGGCTGCAGGGGATTAAATCAGTGCAGTTCCAAAAAAGTGTATCCTAGAATGTAGCTAGTTTTGTTGTTCCAGATTGCCAGGCACTTTGATTTATTGCATGAGTGTGCCCATTATTACCCACATCCTGCTTTACACTGTTTCCCAGAATCATAGAACTGTACAGTAGTATAACTGGAAGAGCCTTATAAATGCAGGAATGTAAATCAAAGTACGGTACTGTATATCTGACAGATGGTTCTCTATTTTTTTCCTTGAATGTCTCCAGTGCTGGAGTGCTTACCAACTCCCCCTAAGGTAATTGGCTCCATTGCTGTACTGCTCTAACAGCAAGTTTTCCTGAAATCTGGCTTTGGATAACAGAGAATAGATCCTGTTCATCCTCTGTATGAAAGTCTTTCAAGTATTTAAAAAGTGCCACCATACCTCCCCCCCCCCAGTCTTCTTTTGTCACTTATGTGTACGAAGGAAGGTTATAATGCATGAAGATCATCTTAGACATCATGGTGCTATCTGTTAACCTTGATTTGCATCATTACTATGCTGATCAAGTACTGCTAAGGTAAATAGTAAACAACAATCTTAATACTCAGTTCAGACAGCTGACTACTGGTGGTTCATTATAAAAATGGGGCTGATTAATAGAACGTGCATATAATTTTCCAGCAGTGTATTAGCAAAAGGCATTGATACTGTCCTATAAAAAGCTGAGATAAAACAAGGGAGTGTTAAAACAACACCCACCCACCCATTGCAATGTAGGCTTAGAAAGAAAACCAGCTGAGTTATGTGGCATTCACATTGGCAATACTGTATATACTTTTTGCCAATACGAAGGAGCAGTGACACATTTGCACCTGGAAAACATTTACAGACATTATGGAGTGGACCGAGCTGCCTCCAGGACACCAGGAGTCTCAAACCAACAGTTTAACACAACTAATTCTGTTTTTATTGTAAGTCATGTTGAGATTCTTTAAACAAACAAACAAAAAAAAAAAGGACAGAAATGCTCTAAAACCAACCAGCCCACCAACTCAACCCCTGGCAAACAGCATGTAAGTCAATGGCTTCTTATTGAGTGAACACAAAAACAACCAACACAGATGTTCAAATTGTAATCTAGCTCAAGGACTCAGTAACTCCCAGAGGACAGACATTACTGAAATCCACCTGGTCTTTTAAAGCCTCAGGCCTTCACCTTTCTTTGAGAAAGCAGCATCTTGAGTAAAAGCATCTTGCGAAAGCAGCATCTTGAGTGCCAATCTGCTCTTAGCGAGAATGTTGAGAGGCACCAAGTTTCTATATCACATTATATGGACTCAGTCAGATGCACTGCGTCATGGTGGCACATACTGTGTGTGAATCATACAAGCATCTCACTAAGCAGCTTTGCCCCTTGCTTTATAGCCCAGGAACATTCCTGCAGATGAGCTTTGCCAGGATAACTGCTCTTCCACTTTCTGTGCTGTTCAGTTCCCTTATTTTATTGCACAATTTTCCAGTGCTCATTCCCTACCTTGTCTCTAACAGATAGCGATGCACTTGTAATCATCATGTTGGTTCCAGAAGGACTGCAAATACCATTATACGGCCAACCGTAATCAAAGCATGGTGCAACTGTAGTGTGTATAATTTAAAAACCTGAGAAATTGCCTTGCATTACTGTATTTTGGATACTGATCTGACAGAAACACTGATTTATGGAGCCTGGTTCTCTCTTCTCCCTCTCTCACACACAGACACAATATTAATATTTTCGAGTAGTCAGAGACCATTTGGAGATTCACTTCTTCTTTTCAAAACTATTCTTTGACATGGTAAAGCCTTGGAAAGGCACAAGTGTTTCCCCTCCTGTCAAAAATCAGGGCTGAACAACCCAAAGACCACTGCTTAATTCAGACTCATTGGTTTGCTGATGAGTCATGATAACTAATGCCCTAAATTTTACCCCAGAACATACCCCCACATGATCTACCCTGTATGATCTAATTCAGGGATGGGGACCTTTCAGCCCTCCAGATGTTTTAGACAGCAACGCCCAGGATTCCAAGCCTCTGTTCCCAATGATAAAGGACCATAGGAGTTGTGGTCCAAAACATTTGGAGGGCCGAAGGTTCCCTACCCCCTGATCTAATTGCACGAAGATAAAATATGTGCTAAACTCGTTTTTGATAACAAGTAACCCAGATGGAAATCTGGTACCAGATTAAGTGCTATTATTAGTAGTTACTAAGCATATAAAGAGTTCTGCATAGACTGGTAGACTTCAGATATCAATATCCCATTCCCAAGTCGGACATGGTGACCTTTTAAAGTTGCTAGTAAACTGTACGTAAGCCGTGGCTCTTTCCAGTAGTATTTATGTCTAGGAGTATACAAACTGTATACAAAGTAAAAAGTATAATTAAAAGCATAAATGTCTGAAAAGCATGAAATATGTTGCTCGTTTATGTACATCAATTGCCATATCTCCCTGGTTCAAATATAGAAGACTGATGATTTTCCACACCATGAATGAGTTTGCAATGACTCACATATTCCTCTTGCACCACTTGCAGTTGTAAGGCTTGGGAGTTTTCATTTTTCAGGTCTTAGAAAACCATATATTACAGCTTATCAAAACAAGACAAAATACATTAATGCTTTCAGATCCCGGCTTGCTAATGGGATTTAATCAATCCACATTTATTTTGTCTTTGCACATAATGGAGAAAATTACTTTGTGTTAAAAGGGAAGCAAAAAAATGATTCAGTGAGATGCAGATTCTTTTACAGGACAGAAAACCATTGTGTTATCTGACATCTGGCCACAAACGTGTCTTCAAGCTTTTTGTAACATGTAACACTTAAACATTCTCAATTGGAGTCATGCCTATTCATGCTAACTTAGGAAACCCACTGAGACTTACTGTATACAGTATACTCAAATATAACCCTAGTTTTTCAGCCCTACTTTGGGCTGAAAAAAGGGGCCCTCGACTTATATTCGGGTCAGTACTTTTAGCCACTGAGGCAAGTGCTTGGGTCGGTGGCTAAAAGTCATTGTAAACATTGTGCTTCTCTTAACCCCACCCCCCGGCATCACGGGGGAGCGGTGCGTAATGTTTAAAATGACTTTTAGCCACTGAGACAAGCACTTGTCTCGGTGGCTAAAAGTCATTTTAAACAGCACACACCACTCCCCCAGCTCACATAGGAGAAGCTGCCAGGCCCTGCTGCATTTCCCACCCTAGACTTATATTCGAGTCAATAGGTTTCCACAGCTTTGGGGGTTAAATTAGGGGCCCTGACTTATACTTGAGTATATATGGTAATTATAATCTTGTCTAAATTAGATATAAAGTTAACATAGGAAGCTGCTAGAAAGATGAAGCTCTCCTGTTCCATCTACTGCTCTTGGGATGTCCTGACACAATTGTCATTTAGCTCCTTTCCAAAATAAATCTCGTAAGAAATTAAACAATTAACAATAAGTAATTTGGTGAGCTAAATTGCTTCTCTCTAATTGGCTCTTTTACACCCCTTTCTGGAATAAAAGCAGGATATAATGTCTACACATAGAGACTTTCCAATGGAAGGAAGACACCATTCAATATCTTCAGTCAGAAGTAAGAAAAAGGCTGAATTAATATTCACCTGTGGCAAAAATTCAAGTACTGTACAGATTTTGAAACCTGGGGAAGAACCTCAAATAACCAAATGATAACTGAAGCTCGAGATCAACATACAGAACTAGCAATATTATTAGCATTATTAGACTCACAAGACTGGGAATTAATTTTGTTTTGCTTCATTGAACTTGAGTCAACAATTCTCTCTTGGGCCACTAAATGACTGTTGTCTTTACTTTCTGAAGTGTTTATTCCCAGCTGTGCATTGCCAACATTTTAAAAATTGCATATATTTGGTTTGTTTGTTCCGTGCTGTCATGTTCCACCTAAATTACAGTAACCCTAATAGTTAAGATATGTGAGACATTTAAGGATTAGTTTTATCACCGTATTGTTCTCCTGGCCCTCTGAGATTCCAACCTCCAGCAAAAATTTTAATCCAGGTCTCACAAGTCCTAGTACTTTACCCTGACACCTGCACTGCTGTGGCTCTTCTTTGTGTTTTAACCATAACAAACTGTACACATGAAAAAGAATCCAGCGATATGTGATTTGACACAGGTAAAAAAAATCATCAAATACTAACAGAAATAGCATACTAGAAGGTACTGGAATAGTTAAATTACACAGGGAGGTGGGAATTTATGTTTTAGAAATCTTTTACATTGAGGATATTATACACCAGCTCCCAAAAGATCAAAATACTTGGCAGACCACTCTGTAGCAGATGAATCAAAACAGTCCATCTGGCCCTTTTCAAGGAGCATAGATGCACAATGAGTGGCAGTCCATTAATGGTCTTAAGTGCTGCATTTGCTGCAGTTTTAAGATTAAAGGACAGGACTACTCCCTTCCCATTTCCGTAATGTTCTTCAGTGTCTTAATCACAGTCACATAAGATTTATATATACAGTACAGATTTGGGTTGCAGTATACCATAGACCAGTGGTGGTGAACCTTCAGCCCTCCAGATGTTTTGGACCACAACTCCCACAGTCCTTTGCCACTGGCAATCTAGACTTGGAATTCTGGGAGTTGTGGTCCAAAACATCTGGAGTGCCAAAGATTCACCACCACTGCCATAAACCATAAATTGCTCAAATCCTGTTGCTTAGCATAGTAAGTCACACTGGACCAGACCTAATGAATGAGTGAGGATTTTGTGAGTCAGTATTTCAGTATGTTCCATTGATTGAAATGGGCCTTCTGTAGCTGCAGTTTAGTATGTCTGAATAGGCCTGTTTGAATCAATGGAATTTATGGAGGAGTTAATTCACTCAGTCCCCACTGATTCATTGCCATGCCAGGCAACAGAATTTAAACTAATGTGTTGCAACCTGCCCATTATGGCAAAGCAAACTAAGCCTGTACCTCTAACACATCTAACTGGTACTCCAAGAAGTTTGCTAGGTCTTGATGCACCAGCTGAAATCTGCATAGTCCCACACTGTCCCACTATAGCTAGGCATAAATAACATTGCAAAATTATCCACACCATCTGTAGGAAAAGAAATCAGGGGTACAGTTTCACCAGATTCCTCTAGTCTAGTGGAAGGAGGCATTCTCCAGTGATGTCTCAGATATGAGGCCCACCATTGCTACTACTGCACGTCTTTCCTACTCCTACTCCTATAATTCTTCTTGCAGCCTGACCATTGTTTGCTTCTTCCCAATCCCCTCCATGTCACATCATTCTAAGGCACTGCGGTGGTAGTGGTAATAGTTGGATACGATGGGGAAATGATTTGGTATAGTGGCCTTCTATCAATAGGAGACGAAGAAAAACAATCTTAAAATCTTTATTTTAAAAAGGGTCATCTGATTCAGTATCTTTCCCAGGCCTTCAAATACTATGTTCTAGATAGACTTTGCCTATAATAAAAATGCTTATAATACTACTGATGCTTTCCTTTACTTTCTGGCACTATAAGGGCAGCCAATGTTGTGCCCTGCTCCAGAAAAACACTGAAAGGAATGTGTTGGGATCACCTTTTGAACACTGCCTCAAACCCACACAACTTACTGTTACCAAGCCCTCAAAATATCTATTCCTCCCATTCAAAGGTGGGAGAACCACTGGTAAGCCATCCCTCAGCTTTCCTGTAGAAAATAGCAGGGCCAGGCCTCCCAACTTGAGTGGCAGAACCTGGTTGCTTTGTAGCAGCCTACAGAGGACTGCAATTCATAAAATCCACAGGGGAGCAATAAAGAAAAAAGCCAGCTATGGACTCCAAAAGTAGCTTGCTTATTGGATCCCACTGCTTCACTGTGTGGGAGATTTAACCCCTATGCCCCCCAAGGGATCCCCGGAACTGTTAAATCATTGCACAAGAACACTCCTCGCACATAAGGGAAGTCCACTTATTCTGTCTACATATTCCTGGTCTGCTTTCACCCACATATGCCCCCTCATGTCCTGTGTCCACCCTCTTTCCGCCCCTCAACCCCATTCCACCATTTTTCTGTTGCTTTGCTCCTGGCATGGAGGCACCACCATCATAACACCAACATCAACACCCCAGATGAAGGATCAAACCTGGAATGGACTCATTAATTATCCTCATTTCCTGAACCCTCCAGAAACTGGTTTGAGCCACGTGGAATCTATTTGGACTCACCTATTGTCATCCCTAAATGTCTCACCTATCCTGGCCTAGGAAATGTTTTATCTCCCCTGGATTGCTGTGCAGAAGCCCATTTTCTTGTCTTAAGCCTGCCCCCTTTCCCTGGCTATCCTGAATCTATTAAAAAAAAAAACCAACACCAATTTCCAGGTGGGTTTTGCTCCTCTCCTTGTGGTCAAAACCTCTCTGCTTACTTTATTGGATCCAATAAACAGGCAAACATAGAACTCTCTCTCTCATCAGAACATTTATTGGGTAAGAATTGGTCTGGTGTTACAGCCACAGAGACTAGCTTGTGGACTCAACAAATGCAGTGTCCTAATTTGTCCTCTGATTTTCCCAAAGTTTTATTTCCTCAAGTAAGAGGCTTCCATTTTCTCCCTTATGTTTCAGGTCCCGTCCAAGTTGCATTTGTGTATGTTTTTCAGCTTTCTGTTAACACTTGAAGGTTTGATAAAAGTTATTACATGTCTATCTATCTATCTATCTATCTATCTATCTATCTATCTATCTATCT
>JAHTLZ010000010.1:8113429-8145824 GCA_023846285.1 Phrynocephalus versicolor
TGTTGTTGTTGTTGTTGTTGTTGTTGTTGTTGTTGTTGTTGTTGTTGTTGTTGTACTAATGATTTCTGTTGACATTTTTGAAAACTTTCTTTAAATGTTAGATTGTTGGTTGGTCTGGCAGGTGACAGAGGCAGGGTGGGAAGGATAAAGAGCACAATGAACTGTTGTAGGAAAAATTACCCACCAACCAACTGCATATACATATAAATATATATATATAATTATATATAATTTATATATATAAAACATGCAGCACCCCAATAGGAACTTCCCAACCCGAAGATGCACATTATCTCCACATGCTACTGTGGGTAGACCAAACAGAGACATTGACACAAAACAGATTGATTAGGATACTCATATCTGTATTACTGTTATCTCATTTTGTTCAAAGCAGGCACTAATAGCTGAAACCCTGTTGCTTAACATAGTAAGCTGCAACAATGTGGGCCCACTTACAGAAGGGTTGACTCATCAAATCCCCATTGAGTTTATGGGCCTACTCTAGTTGTAAGTTACTATGCTAGGCAACAGAGTTTCATTCAAAACTGTTACTGGTAGTTTATTTTAGTTTTTGTCTTGCAACAGTACCACCACTTCCAGCAAGATTTCCAAAATCCACATGGCACAGTGATACAGATGACATTCCATTTAAAAATATGCCCGCAGGAAACAATTTTCTCCTAGTATTGTTACCACACTTGTACAAAAAAAAGTAAGAACCAGAGAAAAGGAACAAAGCTGGACAGAAAAATATGCCAAAAGCTCCCCCTTGTGGGCCCAGATGTTTTTAAAATTAAAGAAAACTGAATGCATTTGCGCATTACCAAGAGATACAGCACTCAGAAATGAAACTTTCGTAATATTGATTGCATTGAAATCAAATAGCAACTATAACTTAGTTTCCATCGCCTGGATTTATAGGTGATAGCTGAGGCCCAGTCACCCTCTCCACTTGCTGAAACCAACAAATATACAAAGGGTAAGTTAGGTTCACAATATTTGTACAGTATGGAAACTGTATTCTGAAAGGTTACCTATTAAGACTCTGGCTGAAACGCCAGTTGATACAATAATGAAATTTGTTGCATTCTGCACATGAAAATGCTATGATAAATATACTTAATATTGTATAGTAATGAGCATTTGATGTCAACATACAGACTGGAGTGTGGCTATCTAGTGTACCACACACACATTAAAGTACAGTACACATCATTTGCATAAAACAGAATAGAATGACCAGGTTAAATATATAATTAACAAAGCAAGCTTATTCACAAACACAATATTACCTAAGAGAAACTTTCAAAATCAATATGTTACAGTACATTCAAACGTCAGAATTTAAATTGGGTTTTAGGGCCATATTTTAAGAACCAGACCTCTTTCCAAAATGCCCCTGTTGGTGTTCTGGTAACTGTTTGATGTGAATATGTGTGGATAAATTCTTGCGGTATTTATCTGAACCCAAATAAGTCCTATTAAAAGTGTGCACACACGTTTATGTCTGCCTGTATGTTTAAAAAAAGCAAGCTCAATAGCCAACCCACACTCCCTGCAAGCTTCCTTTTGCAATGAATTCCCAAACTAGGATACGGGAAAAAAGAACCCCATAAGGTGCACACATCCATGTAGTCATCTATTTAGTCATATATTGGAAAGAAACAGTTAAACAGTGCATTAAGTATTATTAACCAGCACACTTACCTCTTCAACTGTCAGAGGCATACAGATCCGGTACTCCTTCATGAGCATATTCCTGCACATTTAATGCAAATCAGCAGTTTAGGAAAAAAACGTGATCACTGCGTGCCCGGACAGTAATAGACTTTTTTTAAAAAAAGGAAAAATATTAAAAATATTAATATCTCCAAGTTCTACGGAATAGGTACTCGGCAAGATATGTGGGATCTGCCACTGCCACCATCCAGAAAGCTGACCCAGCAAAAGAGGGGAAAAACACAATTTCTTCGATCACCCAGTTTCTTCTGCTTCAAACGGAGATCATGTGATTTTCTTTTTTTTTCACCCACACAAAGGAGTCTTAAGCACAAAACGCGTTCATTGTGAAATTCAAAGGCTTCCACGAGAAAGGCTTTAAAATGCGGGGTTTCCTTGCAAGTTTAATCAAGACATGCTTAGATCGGCAGACGGCGTGTGTGTGCGTGCGTGCGTGTAGAGGGGGAAACCGCCAGTAAAAATAGCTGAAGCCGTCCACTCCACAATGTTATGCCTCCAGCAGTGGGAGAGCAGGCTGGATCGGCGGCGGCGGCGTCACCACTGGATCCGCAAGCAGCGAGGAAAAGATGCTGATTTATTACGAGACAAAGGGTTTATAACGTTTCCTTTCCCGGCTGGTAAACAAAGCTCTCCCGCTCTCCCGCCGAGTCACTGTAGCGGAGAGGCTGTTAAGGCGTCCAGTGGGAAGGACAGGATGTGCCTCGGTTTTTCCTCCCACCTTTGATCATTCTTGGGGGCTGGGTTTCCCCGCCAGAGCTCTCTCCCTCCCTCCCTCCCTCCCTCTCTCTCTCTCTGTATCTCGCTGTGTGTGCATGTAGACGTCGGTTTGTAGCTGGGCGTGCTGAAAAGTCTCTGCAGCAGCAGAGCAACCTTAGGCAGGGTGTGTGTGTGTGGGGGGGGTCTGACATCAGCGGCCACAGCAGGAAGGATGGCCCCATCCGGCCAATAAAGAAATGGCACAAGGAAGAATGTGAACCTTTTTAAACAAAACAGCATGCCTCGGCTCCGGTGCCATCAAGGGAAAAAGCACATGGATGGCCCCGGGAATTCCGGACGCCAGAGAAGAGGCAGTAAACATCTCCAGAGGTCCTCCTCAGTTGCTGCTCCTGCGGCCTCTCCTTCTGACTGCAGGCCAGCTGCTTTTAGGAACGCTGGAGTATGGAAAAATATAAGAGGTTCAAGTATGAAATGCTCTACCATGTGCTGGTAGAACCTCAGGGGCTGAATTTGTTTAGAGAACAACCTGAGCGATGGGGAGGGGCAAGAGGAAACTGCTGCAGATGTTCTTCAGTTGTGTCCGACTCTTCATGACCCCATGGACCAGAGCACTCTAGGCCCTCCTATCTTCCACTGCCCCCCCCCAATTTAGTCAAATCCATGTTGGTTGCATTGATAACACCGTCCAACCATCTCATTCTCTGCTGTCCCCTTTTCCTTTTGCCTTCAATCTTTCCCAGCATGAGGGACTTTTCCAAGGACTCCTCTCTCCTCGTGAGGTGGCCAAAGTACTGGAGTCTCAGCTTCAACATCTGTCCTTCCAGTGAATATCCAGGGTTGATTTCTTTCAGGTTTGATCTCCTTGCAGTCCAGGGGACTCTCAAGAGTCTCCTCCAGCACCACAGCTCAAAAGCGTCAATTCTGCGGCGATCAGCCTTCTTTATAGTCCAGCTCTCACTTCCATACACTACTACTGGAAAAAACCATAGCTTTGACTATCCTGACCTTTGTCAGCAAAGTGATGTCTGTGCTCTTTAAGATGCTGCCTAGGTTTGCCATCACTTTCCTCCCAAGAAGCAGGAGTTTTAATTTAATTGCTGCAGTCACCATGTGCAGTGATGAATGAGCTCAAGAAGATAAACTCTGGACCATACTTTGGTGTTGCCCTTCTTTGGGACTGGGATGTAGACCGATCTTTTCCAGTCCTCTGGCCACTGCTGAGTTTTCCAAATTTGCTGGCATATTGCATGTAGCACCTTTACAGCATCCTCTTTTAAGATTTTAAATAGTTCAACTGGAATGCCATCACCACCGCTTGCCTTGTTGTCTGCAATGCTTTCTAAGGCCCACTTGACTTTACTTTCCAGAATGTCTGGCTCAAGGGCAGCAACCACACTATCTTGGTTATCAGGGACATCCAGGTCTTTCTGATATAATTTCTCTGTGTTTTCTTGTCATCTCTTCTTGATGTCTTATGTTTCTGTTAGGTCCCTACCATATTTGTCCTTTATCATATCAATCTTTGCAAGAAATGCCCTTTAATATCTCCAGCTTTCTTGAATAGATTTCTGTTTTTTCCTTTTCTATTGTTTTCCTCTATTTCTTTGCACTGTTTGTTCAAGAAGGCCATCCTCTCTCTCCTTGCTATTCCTTGGAAGTCTGCATTCACTTTTCGGTATCTTTCCCTTTCTCCCTTGCATTTTGCTTCCCTTCTCTCCTCTGCTATTTGTAGGGCCTCATTGGACATCCACTTTGCTTTCTTGCATTTTCTTTTCTTTGGGATGGTTTTTGTTGCAGCCTCCTATACAATGTTACAAGCCTCCATCCATAGTTCTTCAGGCGTTCTGTCCACCAAATCTAGTTCCTTAAATCTATTCTATACAAACTGTTCCATACTCGATGGGGTGTGTATGCGGTGCTGTGTGATGTTTCCAGTATTATAGAAACACAGGAAGCTGCCTATTAATTGAGTTAGACTGAGGGCTGCTTATGACCAAAGGGGGAGGCATCTCCCTTGAGAAATTTGGGAGTGGGGCACCATAAAGGGAGACCACTGGTCCATCTAGCCCAGTATAGCATAGTGGATGCTCGTCTAAAGTTTCAGGAAGGGTTTGCTCTTAACCCTACTTGGAGATCTGGGTTGGTCTCCGATCTGTGTAGCAAGCAAGGACAGTTTCCCACAGCTTCCAAAATCATTGCTTAATGATGAATAATCATTGTGGTGTATTAATGTTTGTTGAGCATGAGTACCTTTCCAAACAGTCACCCTGTCTTTCTGAACACCCAACAGAACTCCGTATTAAGGGATAGTGAACTTAATTGGGTACAAAATCCTAAACACATATGTAAAGTTTTTGGGGTATTCTTTGTTGGAGTTATCCTGCAGCAGTACCATGTTGCATCTTTGGCTAACCAGATCCTTTGGACATCAGCTCCCAGAAGCCTCAGCCAGCATAGGCATTGGTCACAGATTCTGGAAATTGAACTCAGGAACATCTGGAGAGCTGTAGGTTGAGAAGCATTATACAGTAAACCCCCACCTATCGCAGGGGTTAGGGACCCACCCCGCCCCACAATAATTGAAAATCCGCAATATGGAGATACTGGGTCAGGTCAGGACTGGGTGGGCTCTCTGGGGGCTCTTGGACTTACCCCAGGCCTGGCGCTGCCCCAAATGGGCCTGCAAGGGACTTTCCAGTCCCCCAGAGGCCCCTTATGTGCTTTCTAATGATGTGGAGGTCACTTCTGGTTTACCGGAAGTCACTTCCGGTTTGTGGGGAGGAAGTCACTTCTGGTTTGTGGGGAAGCACTTTTGGGGCCTCCAACGATATACCGGGACCACAGTATATGGACCGCGAAAGAATGGGGGATAACTGTATATTAATATATAAATAATATGTAAATCCTACAGTAAAGTAATAATAGCAGCGAGGCTTCTAATTAAAAATTCCAGAGAAATCTGACGATAACCCAATTAAGTTGGCAATGGTAGAATGCAAATCTATACAGACACTCAGACAAAAGCAAATAATTCATCTTTTGGGGGGTAAGATTTTCTGAAGCAGCAGTGAAGGAACTTTAAGTTTTAAAATATCAGTTTCTATCAGAGAAATACTACTAAAACATCCCATGGCTTTGCCCACCTGAATATCTCTCTGATGTTATATTTCAAAACATCTCTTACTATGGTCTTCACTTGGCCCTGTTTTGCTAATGTCAACTTTAAACTCAATTCCTCCTTAAAAGATATCCATCTGTTCTACCTTGCCCCTTACTGTTGAAACTGCACTGCAGAGGAAAAAACTGCCCTTAATTCCAATAAACCTCTCTGTTAACCACCTTTTTGGTAGGCCTTTGGGGGATGCCTCAATGTACATAGGGTCAATAATCTACAGCACGGAGTAATGCATATCCTCATTAGTCTACTGTAAAAAAAAGCTGATGCATACTGAAATAACAGTTTTCATTTGAACTGTTTATGCCTGCCTCTATTCCCCTTTCTTCCATCCTTTCTTGTGAATTTATTTTTAGACTGTAAGTCCCCTGAAACAGGAACCTGACAAACTTGTTCTTTGTAAAGAGCCATGTACACAGATGGTGAGGTTTTTAAAAATGTATTTCTCCTATTTGCATTGGGCTGGATCCAAAGACCCGGGATTAGAAACAAAATAGCTACTAGCACTGGGCTCCAAAAGTTTGCATAACAATTGAAACAATGGCACAACTGGTAGGTTAATTAGGACATTACTGTATATGCTTTCCATTGTGTAGGTTCTTTAACAAATTCTTAAAGAAACAGAAGAATCTCTTTGGACTGGTAATCTATCAGGTAGCCAGGTTAGTCTGCTGTAACAAAAGAAAAAACACCAGGTGTCATATAGTACCTCTAAGACTAGCCAATTTTTATTCTTCATAAGCCCACCTCTTCAAAAAGAAAATGGAGTGGCGGAGGGCAATATAACACTGCTGGCAGTTTTAAACAGATGTCAGCAGTTCTCCCTGTCAATAATTTAAAACTGGATCTTTAACAGACAGTGGGAATTGATTGGTGGTGATTGGGTGACAACAGCCCAGATGACTGGAGTCACATATATAATGACAAAGGAAACCATTGTCTTTGTTTAAGCCTAGAGAGACTGTGCTGAACTTCCTGATGTATTTCTCCTCAGTAGCCTCCCTTTCAATCTGTCCTTGACATATGCTTGTTCAAGGGCAGCAACTCAAAGATCAGAAAATGCCCAAGAAAGGTGAAGAGTTCACCCACTGGTTTCTGGGTACTGTATTTCTATTTCTGGTATCAACATTTTGCCTGTTTACTGTCTTATGTTAAGTTTGACCTCCTTGTCCTTTAAAATGCAGAAGGACATTGCTGATAAAAATTGGCATGTCACATGGAAGGTGGGCTAGTGTGTGAATGCCTAATAATGTGAAGATGCTCTTTGATCATCTGATGGTGTCTCCTGTATAAATAGTGGACACAAAGCTGGCAAGGTCTGGTTTCTGTATATCTCCAGTGGACAGGTTGTTCCCTCAGTATCTAAGATGAGCTGGTGGTCTCTGAAGGTGTGCTTCAGTGGTTTCACCTGGGAACTGCATCTAAACACCAGTGTATTTGAAGATTCTCAGTCATCTAGTTGAGTCATGGCAACTGGAGTTCTTTTCTTGTGAGACTGAAACATTTCATTACTCATCCAAGCAGTTCGTCAGTTTGAGGCAAGTTAGTGGCGAGGCCTCCAATTTATAGTTCACCTTGATTTCACATCACCCTGGTCTGAATAGACTTATTAGGTAGACAATGGCCTGGATAGGTTCATTAGAAGTACAGTGGCCTGAGGTGCATGAAAGTCCAACCTATGCAACCCTTCCCTAAACCTATTAAGTATGGGTTGTTAGCTGTGGCCTTCCTGGTGGAGGTGTGAAGTGCTTCTGATTTGTCTGGGAACTGATAAAAAGGCAGCCTGATAAGTGGCAGACAGGTTGTGCCTAAGTCCCCCCACCTCTGTTGAGAGAGGGGTTTTCAATACACACATGAATGGCTTCTCTGACCCCTCTCTCGAACCACCAATCTTCTCTGTCTAATATGTGTACATCCTCATTTTTGAACGAGTGTCCTTCAAATGGAGCTACACTGCTGATTCTGGTCCTGAGCTGTTGCCCATTCTTTGTTGGGCCATCCTCCTGTTTAGTGGCTGTTTGGTTTCTCCACTGTAGATCTCTGCACACTTCTTGATGCATTGGACTGCATATACCATATTGCTGCTCTAAGTGTTTTGGTGTTGGGTCCTTTGGGTGGACAAGTCTGTTTGGGGTCATTTGGGTGGACAAATCCTTTAATGCTTTTAAGCTTATCAGACACTTCAGCCATGGCTGGAGTGTCTGAAAAGCTTAGAAGGATTTTTGGCAAACACCACATACCCGTTTTCTTCAAGCCCACAAACACACTAAGGCAGAGATTTGTGGCACATTAAGGCAGAAAAGCGTGGCACGAGGCTTTGACTTCAACTAACCCACAGCAATTGTGGAATCTGGCTAGCCAGCTCTTTCCCATCTCCCCACACAGACGACCACTTCCCCATAGGAACCCCAGATCCACGAATTTGCAATCCACAGTTTCACATATCCATGGCTCACTGAAACCCTATATACAATGTATTTATTATTTTTATTCACTCTGGGTGGTTTACATCAACAGAAATACAGTACAAGTAAAACAAAGAAACAAACTCAAATCAGCATTATATTTCTAAATATAATAATGACCTTCAAACTGCAGAGCTGGAGGGAACTCTGTGTCTCATCATGTCCAGCTCCTGTCAAAGGTGCACAGCGGACAGTTGAGCTCCCAGCCACTGACTCGGCAGCCAGATATCTAGACGTTTCCCAAACTATTCCTCAATACTAATTTGATCATTACTTTTCCAGTTCTTTGTGGGTATCAACAAGGCCACAGCAGTTTTGTATGTGTAACACCCTGGGGCCATTGGTCTTACTCATTATATCTTTCTTTTGATGGTCTCCTATACAGGCATTGATCAGATGCAGGCTCTGCTTAGTTTTGGTAGGGTAGCCACTAGCTATCCTTCCAAGAGAATGCATTCAGACATAATTGCCCTGTCTCACCTTAAAACCAAACCCAACACCACATCATTCATTTGAGGTAGGGATGCAAGTATGGGGGAGGGGGGAACAAGCAGCTTAAAATGAGCATCTCTTCCATATGGAGAAAGTATTTGTGGCTTTTAAGTACTATATATTGGAGCACAACACATAATTACTTTATGGAATACTTTGCTACACAATGTGCAACTAGCTAGCTTAAACTGCTTTCAAAAAAATTAACTTTGGCTGGAAACCAAGATTTGTTGGCAAGATGAAGAACTGTTTTCTTATATCAACAGAATGTTTTATCCTTCTTCAGATAGCTTGTGCCTGGTAAATGACCTTTGGTATATACAGTAAAAGATGGAGAATGAATAGGGTTTTTTGGGGGGGAGGGGTTCCTTTTATCATGTGACTGTCCTGCATTACTTCATTTTGCCTTGCTTTTTGGAGGGGAAAATGAACTGAATCTACAGAAATGAACTGAATCTAGAGAAAGAGGTTAAGCACTATGGGACAATATGTAAGTCTAAGCAACATGTCTCGTGTGTTCAAGTCTGGATACGTTGACAGTTGACACTTCCTATACTGTATAATAACCCAACGTTTATACATTCATGTGAATATTACCTTAATGTGAAACACAGGATAGTCCCTTTATTATTCAGCTATTGGACTTTCTGTTTGCTTATGCAAAGTAAACAAAGAATAAGTTACTATTCCCCCTCCCTGACTTCTACAAACCCTTCATTTTTTAATCACTACCTTGCAGTCTATTATAATAGGAATCAAAAGAAAACCAATGGTATTAATTGTGGAGCTGGAGCACTTGAGTTAGGAGTCGGATTCCTTACTCTGCTTGAAAGAGCCAGCTTGCACGGTCTTAGACAATCTATACTGAGCCAGGGCATCTCCAGATCTGACTGATAAATGTCTTAATCCTCTGTACTGAGAACATGCTGAGAAGGGTTCATAAGCTGAAATTGATTTGACTCACATCATCATCATTATCACTGATGTGGGTTTTTCCAGAAAAAAATAGAACTGGAAAATTCTCCAGTATTCTGAATATTATCTAATTCAGTAGACAGTAAAGTGTTCTGCTTCTGCTTATATACCGCCCCATAACACTACAAGTAGTCTCTGGACGGTTTACAATTTTAATTAGAGTGTGCAGGCTACACATTGCCCCCCCAGCAAGCTGGGTACACATTTTACCGACCTCGGAAGGATGAAAGTCTGAGTGAACCTTGAGCCAGCTACCAGGGATTGAACCCAGGTCTTGAGCACAGTTTTGCCTGCAGTACAGGCATTTAACCACTGCGCCACAAATATTAAGTTTTAATGTAATCTCTTCCATTGAAATACGGACATGAGCCTGTTGGCCCAGACAACAAACTATTGTACATTTTTCTTGGCTACCTGTCGTACCTGAACTTCTGACTGATTGAGAAGGAAGAGATTTCATGGGGGGGAAAAACAAGCTTAGTAGTGTGTTCATTTGTTAATCTACTGAGAATAAGCACACCATGCATGTCATCCAGATCCAGTCATGAACCAACTGTACTGTGCACAACACCCAGTTCTCATATATTACACACATGTAAATTTAATCATTCAAGACCAACTGTTCTCTGGATTTTCTCCTCTCTTCTCTCTAACCACCTAAAAAAATGTAAAGGATCCCCCCGCACATGCGTGCTAGTCGTGTCCGACTCTAAGGGCGGTGCTCATCTCCGTATTCAAGCCGAAAGAGCCAATGTTGTGCAAGTCCATGGCCACGTGGCCAGCATGGCTGCAAGGAAACACTGTTTTACCTTCCCACTTTTTACTTTTTTTTATTATAGATTTTTATTGAATTTTTAAGGGGGGAACAGGGAAAAAGAGTATGGGTGGGGGGGAAAGAAGAAGGGGTACAATTTTTTAAAATTTTCATTGAGTATATCAAGCAAAATAGAGATAGTAATTTAACATATTACTAAAATTGCCAAATATTATCACAATACTAATAAATTTGTTACTTCTTGCCATCTTTCCCGAGAGATCTCGTCGTAGTCTCCCTTTAGATAACCAGAGAGTTTATCAATTTCAATACATTCTCTTATCTTTCCGTGGAAATCCTTCTCTGTTGGCGTGTTTGGTTGTTTCCAAAATTTCGCATACAGTATTCTTGCAGCAACAATTACATGGTGAAGTACATATCTCTGGTCATAGGAAATATTTACATCTACTATATTTAACAAGAATAGTTCTGGTCTAGACTCTATCTTAATTTTCAAAAATCTTTCTAAGAAAAGTTTTACCATATTCCAATACGCCTTTGCTTCTTTACAGGTCCACCACATATGATAAAAAGTTCCACAGTCATAGTTACATTTCCAACATTTAGGTGAACAGTTATACATCTTGGATAAACGGTGAGGTGCAAAATGCCATCTATAAAACATTTTGTAACAATTTTCCTTAAACGAAATAGATTTGAAGATTTTAACTGTATTCCACAGAGAGTCCCATTTATTTAAGTGAATAGTATAACCAAAGTTTTCAGCCCATCTAATCATAGAGTCTTTAACCAATGTATCAATCATTTTTTCATTTAACAGTATATTATAAAATTTGCTAAGAAGCTTTGAGTCACCAGAAGAAAGTATTTTATCAAATGGGGTATCAGTAGTCATAAAGCCACCCTCTTTGGAAAGCTCTTTGAAGTGTGAATGTATTTGTTGATATTTCCACAATCCAGATTGTAACCTTCTGATACTAATTTCCCTAATGGTTTCAATGAGAGGTCAGCATTCAGAAGGTGTCTGTAAGTTATAACTTTTGAGATTTCACTTGCCTGGGAGCTATGAATTGCTCCCAGTGGGGATAGCCACATAGGTGCTTTGAGATAAAATTGTTTTTGAATCAATGACCATATTTTGATTAAAGCATTCCTTATCCAGTGCTTTTTAAAGAGGGTGGGTAAATTTCCCTTATACCACATATAGTGATGCCAGCCCTTATCAAGGCCATAACTCTCGAGCTGTAATATTCTTTTATTTGTCATCAAGATCCAGTCTTTAATCCAAGTCATGGCGGCAGCCTTATAGTATAGTGCCAAATTGGGAAGGGCAAAGCCTCCAAATTTGGTTCTATCCTGCAAATAAATATTTTTAATCCTTGCTTTTTTCTTTTGCCATATAAATATACGTATACTTTTTTCCAAATCTGAAATGATCTTAAAGTTTGGTAATATAGGCAGAGATTGAAATAGGAAAAGCATTTTAGGTAAGACATTCATTTTGACTGCAGCAATTCTGCCCATTAAGGATAGCTGAAGTCTTGACCAGGTTTCGAGATCAACTTTGATTGTTTTAATAACATTAACATAATTGTCTTTGAGTAAAGAGTTACATCGGTTAGATACAGTAATACCCAAGTATTTTACCTTATTAGAATGTTGAAAACCAGATTGATTTACCAGTTTTTCGATCATGGGTGGGGTCATATTTTTAGTTAGAACCAATGTTTTTTCTCTATTCACCTTTAATCCGGAGATTTTTGAGTATGCCTCCAGGGTCTTTAGAAGTTCTACGGAGGAAGTCTGGGGGTTCTCCATGATAACCATCAGGTCATCTGCAAAGGCTTGTACCTTGTAAACTTCTCCCTTATTTTGTAGGCCTTGAATGTCTGGGTTTTCCCTTATTACATGAAGAAGAATTTCCAGGGTGGATATAAACAAAAGAGGGGAGAGGGGGCATCCTTGCCTGGTACCTTTATGTATATTAACTTTATCTGTGAGGTGACCATTCACTACAATCCTGGTATTTTGGGTAGAATAGATTTGTTCAATTGCTCGCAACATTCTGTGGCCACACTGAAGGTAATCTAATTGAGTTTTGAGTAAAGACCAGGATACATTATCAAAGGCTTTCTCAGCATCAATGAATGCAAAAGCTACTTGCTTCTCGGGGTGGGATTCATAATATTCCAACACGTTGAGAAAAGTTCTGATATTGGATTGGAGGTGCCTTTTCGGGAGGAAGCCAGTCTGGTCGTGTGATATCAAAGAAGGTAAAATCATTCGCCATCTATTGGCCAGGATGGTTGCAAAAAATTTGTAATCCACGTTTAGGAGGGCAATTGGCCTGTAGTTCTGTATCAAATCTTTGGATTTCCCTTCTTTGGGAATCAGTGTCGTATGGGATGATTTCCAGGAATCTGGTATATTTTCCCACTTTTTACAGCGGTACCTATATATCACCTAAGGAATGACCCTAATGATGACCTTCCCATCTAGTAAACTGAACTTGTGCTAGTTAGAAAAAAAATTAAGTGGGTCAGTTAAAATGTGGGTGCATTGTTTTCAAACTTTCAAATCTTATATACTTTTACATTTGGGTTAAGAACTGTTTATATACTTGGTTTTCATTTTTGAGAAGTACATGTGACTGTTGTATCAAAGCAAAATACAACTCATATTGGAAGTCTACACTTTTCCTCTGCAATGTTAGGTTGAATGAGATAAATAAATTCAGGAACTGAAATGATAGTGGGTATCACACTTATAGTAACATGTCATTGGCTGTGACATGTTACTATAATGTTCTTTAACTCTCCAAACAAATGTTCTAAAAAATGTTCTTTAACTCTCCAAACAAATATTAAAACGGGAGCAGTCCTATAAGAGATTAACAGTGCAGTCTAAAGAATGTACACCCAGAATTTACTGGTTTTAATTAGCCTATAAAAGCCATGCTTGTGTTGATCACCAATGCTGTTCCTGCCTCCTCACCTTTCATCCCTAGCAATCCACCAGCTAACATAAGCTTGCTCATCTGTATTGGCAGTTCACGAAAGCTTCTATCATGTTTAATTTGTTAATCCTTAGGATATCACTAGAGTTTTTGCTTCATTGATTTTGCTATTGCAGCCTGTACGGTTATTTCTGCTTCTTGTTTTAGCTTTAAGGAAGGGGTATGTAGCATGCAGGATCAATGCACACTCCCAAGACAAAAGAAAATTTTACTTTTAAAAAACCCTTTAAAAGTCCCTTTGTGTCTTCTAGAAGACATGGGGCAATTTCCCCATGTGTTTTGAGAGTTCCGACCACCCTGGCTCACCCATGACCCTATTTTTGTTTTTTAAAAAATAAATATTTTTGGTTACTCTTACTAGCGAGTGCCAAGCGATGTTTCAATTTGAAAAACACCACTGCCACCATATGTATTTGGCAGGGGATAAGGAATTAAGTTTTAAGCAATCATGAGTGTAAACTTAACACTATTTTCACAAACACAACATGGCACAAATAAAACTGGTTTTTTTGTAAAAGTATTTTTTTTAATCCTCTATGATCTGATCTATACAAAAATAAAGCATTACTATTACAACTTAATCCTAAATAGGCATACATGGATGTAAATGCTTATCTTGGCATTCATCGAGGTCATTAACTTTCTAGTGACTTTACTGACAAGTTATACAGGTTTACACGATGAAGGGCAAAAAGATAAAGTACATGGTGATATAGCATTGGTATTAAACCTGATCTTGGAGTTGGTAAAGGAAATTAGTTTGACTTATAACAAAGTGATCACAAAACAGTACAGCCCAAGAAGACAGAGACCTCAGTGTTTTTCAAAGCAGGGGAAAGGGAACAAAGGTGAGTCACCAAAATGTTATTTACTCTTGGCTAAGCCTGCACTGGTTCGTTTCAATTTCATTCATGTTATAATCTTGTTTACACAGGAAGACAGCCACAAATAATAATGGTTGTAGATTTTAACTGCACTAACACTTTTTAGTTTTTAAAACCTGCAGATCAAACAGACATAGCCATGTAAATAAGCCCCCCAAATATGGTTGCTCATGGAGGGTAGGGAGACACAGGCGATTTCTCCATCTCTTTTTCCTTCACCTCACAGTTACTATACTAATGTTTCGATCCAAGGCTGCGCTAACAAAAATATATTCCCACGATCAGGCATGCAAAGGATGGAAAATTTTCACCAAGTTGTTGTGCTTTAATAGCTGTGGTCAATAAGGGAGGTGGCCAAGACTGAACAGCTATACATGTACGTGATTACTTGGAAATATGTCTTCCTAACTAACTAAGACGCTGTATGCAGACTTTCTCAAAAGTAAGATGTCGGCTACAATCTAGTAGCCACAACTAGAATAGGCTTATTGATTCTGTGGGGATTAGCTGAGTCAACCTCACTGTCAATTCCATTAATTTAATTGACTTTCCCTAGTTGCAACCTACCAATAGATTTTAGGATCAAGATATGTAAGTATGCTAATGTATAGAACTACTAGGTGTTGCCATGTTAATCACATGTTCTCAGTTCACTTGGGATCCCCTTTCTGGCAAGCGTAACACACATGTAAAGTTCAAAGTACAATATAATGTCACTCTGGAACTGGCATATCTGAAGCCTTACTCCTTGCGATATTAAGGGAACTATTACATATACGCTGCTTAATAACTTGAACTTCTCTTCTCAAGTATGTGTTTCCTGCTGCAAATGTCACCTTGCTCCATCCTGGCACCCAGCTACAGGACAGAAAAGGGCACTTCTCCACTTGGTCTACCCCACTTTTATCTCTATAGCTCTTTACTGGAGTGCTGTGCCCCTTCTTTCTAAAGTGTTTGTCATGAAGATAGGGCAAGCTGATGGGAAAAGAATGGATCAGTTAATAACAGATGAAGAGACTGAGGGAATTATAAGAAAAGTGAAAATAGGTAAAACACTGGGTCTGGATGGGATAGGACCAGAATTTTATAAAATATTTAAGAAAGTATTAATTCCTAGAGTGAAGAAATTATTTAATAAGATGATTGAAGGGGAAGAGATTCCTCCAATCATGGAAATAATTATAGTACTTTATAGTACTGATCTTGAAACCAGGAAAAGAACCAATAGTTATGGAATCATATAGACCAATTACATTGATTAATCAAGATGCAAAGATATTCAAAGCAAAAAGCAAAAGCAAAGTGTTCTGCTTATATACCGCCCCATACCACTTTAAGTAGTCTCTGGGCGGTTTACAATTTTAATTATAGTGTGCAGGCTACACATTGCCCCCCCCCCCAGCAAGCTGGGTACTCATTTTACTGACCTCGGAAGGATGGAAGGCTGAGTGAACCTTGAGCCTGCTACCTGGGATTGAACCCCAGGTCGTGAGCACAGTTTTACCTGCAGTACAGGTATTTAACCACTGCGCCACGAGGCAACAATTTTAGCAAATAGATTAAATTGTTTTGCATGAAAATATATAAACAACAAGGGTCAAAATGGTTACATTAGAGGTGGGCATAGGGCAGATTTAGTTAGAAGGGTTTTAAACAAAGTGTATTTAGTGAATAAAGAAATGTAAGTGGGACATATACATTACTAATACAAGAGGAATATAGTCGTCCCCTGCCATTTTGTGGTTCATATACTGTGGTCCCAGTATATTGTGGGACCACAGTATATGAAGGCAAGGCTCCCTGGAGCAAGCTGTGTGGGCCTGTTTGAGGCCTCCTGCACTTACCCCAGGCTTGTCACCCAAACGAGACTCCAATGAGCTTCCTGAGCCTGTCAGAGGCCCCAGAAGCTGTTTTCAGCAAACCAGAAGTGCCTTCTGGATCGCCCAAAACCACCACCCGGGAAGCCCGTCAGAGGCCCATACGGGGCACTGCCAGGCCTCAGTTAAGTGCAGAACGCCCCAGACAGCCCCCCTCCAGTTGCGACTCAACCCAGCATCCACATATCGCAGATTTTCCTTTATCATGGGTCGGGTCAGGTCTCTAACCCCCACGATAAAGAGGGGATTACTATATTAAGAGAATAAGTTAAAAGAAATATGGCAAGAATAAAATAAAAAAGGTAGAATGGGGGAAAATGTGGAATAAAAGAATACAGTAGTGAAAATATGTCAGTGAAAATAAACTAAAACTGTTGCAAAGTACTGTATATTGAAGATGGTGTATAACACCTGTGAAGTTAAGTATAATAAATAAAGAAATATCTCCAATATGCTGGAGGTTTAAAAAAGAAAAAGGGACATACTTGCATGTGTGGTAGTTATGTGAGATAAGAAAGAGGGAATGGGTGTTAATTTTTAAGGAAATTCAAGAAATAATAGGGAAAAGGATTCAAATATTCTCACAAATGGTGTTGTTAATATAGTTGTGAATACCCAACTGAAGAAAGATGAGGTGGAGTTAGTAATTATAATAACATTGCCAAGGTTAATTTTTGCTAAAAACTGGAACTCCAATAATCAAATAACATTGGGAAAATGGTATAGGCAGTTATGGAATATGGCTATTAATGATAAATTGACATGTGAAATTAAAATTAGGAAGAGACTAAAAAATTAATGATTTTAATGAAATATGGTATAAATTGTTGGCATTCATATTTCAAAAATGTAAAGGATACACACCAGGAAAAGATTCAATGTATTGCTAGAGAGAAATGGGATAGTTAATATCTTAAGATTTATAAACTTGGTCCATGTCCCAAGTGGGAGGTGGATTGCACAGGGCTTGTTTTCTTATGTGTTATTATTAATTTTCTCCCTTTTATATACCATATGTTATTTTATTTTGTGTTATGTCTGGTATTGTTGTTTTAGTTTTTATTAAATTCCATAAAATCAAAATAAATCAAAATAAATAAAGTGTTTGTCATCTACATCAGTGTCCACACTGCAACTTCCTTGATTGTCCCTTCTGTACTTTCAATAAAATGCAGACTAAAATTGCAAATTGATCTTTCTGAATAGCCCCAAACTGACCAAATCCCATAGTTCACGGTAATTTGAAACATCATTTCCGTTTTGCATACAATCAGCTTAACAGAAGGAAAGCACATGACATCTACACAGGGCACACACCCTTCTACAACTGCAAAGGTGGTTCTGGACTTGTTTTATCTCCCCTCGTCTTCTGAGTAAATGTGCTGCAGCCAGCTGGACCACTAAATACTTGAGCTTCTCTCCAGTTATGCCGCAAACACTTCCATCACTTGTGTTAAAAATGTGAACACAATATACCACATTAAGTTGTACAGTGATCCCCCACCTCTCTCGGGGGTTAGGGACCCGACCTGGCCCACAATTGAAAATCCGCAATATGCAGATGCTGGGTCGGGTCAAGACTCGGGGGGGGGGGCTCTCTGGGGACTCTTATACTTACCCCAGGCCCTCGGAAGTCCCAAAAGTGCTTTCTAGTGATCAGGAGGTCACTTCTGGTTTACCAAAAGTCACTTCCGGTTTGTGGGGAAGCACTTTTGGGGCCTCTGACGGGCCTGGGAAGGCCTTTCCTCCTTACCCCAGGAGGCCTTTTTTTCATATACTGCGGGCCCACGATATACTGGGACCGCAGTATATGAACCATGAAAGGGCAGGGACAACTGTACTATTATTCTGTCCAGCTCAATGCTGTACACAGCAGATGATTTCCAGAGTCTTCGACAGAAGCCTTTCCCAGCCTTGTCTGGAGATGCTAAGCAGAATATGTGCTTCGCTGCTGAGGGATACAAGCCACCTTTGAGGTCTAAGTTTAACACTCATACTAAATAGAATCTGCTAGTCTCAAGTGTCATATGACTGTTGCTTTAACAGACTAAGATAACTAACCCCTTTGAAAATAGCTCAGAAGTGTGATGCATAAAATGTCTTGGGAGATATTTTAGGAATCTGAGCATGGCATGTTCACATATGAAGAATACTGCAACTTATTTTTGTTAACTTTCATCCCTGCTCCATGAGAATGTTAAAGAACCCTAACAGTACAGTTAAAAAATGATCCAAAAAGGATTTTATGGGAAAGCTGCAGTAAATAGAATGGATCAAGACTGAAAAATCAGAAAACTCATTAAAATGCAGAAGCCAGACTTCTTCAGTCACCTAATGAGAATCAAACAGAACATATTGATCATTCCAAGTAAAATAAATGAGGAAAGGAGGAGTTTTTTTTTTAAATTTAGCCTTAGCCATATGCCTTTGCAGGCAATACATAACACATTAACAATAACATAAAAAACCAACATATAAATTTAAGGACTATGTATGGGCAATCTGACTGTGTGACATATCCACCCCCCCTTGATTGTCAGTTTAATTTAGCTGATCTGGCAAGCTGGGCGACCCCTTCCTCGCTTGCCATTCCATGTGCATCTCTACTGAAGTTTCATGTTCAGTGGAAGCAAAATCTTACCCAGATAGAAAAAGTGTACTGTTCTTTAGTCAGAGATACATTATCACTGTGCTTTCCTCTGAGACACTCCAAACAACAAGCTTTGGGTCCATTTGTAAATAGGAAAATATGTGAAAGAAGAAAGTGAAATTCTAGGCCGAACAACAACCTTGCAGGCTGGTTTGGCTGTAATGTAGCCGTTGTTTTAGCTTTTGGCCAGAATGTCCTCTATTTCAGCTCCTGTCCTCCTCTTGGTTAGGTGGCATCTCCACCTGGATGGCACAGAGGGGCTGTGAAGAATGGCATGTAAAAATAAGATGATGTCAATTGTTGCTGCCAGGTGGAAGCAATTATGGGGTGGGCAAGGAAGAACAGCTTGACAATGGCGATGATAGCACTGGGTTGTTTTGAACCATCATAAATTGTCTAGAGAGCAACAGCTGCCGCATAGTTGGGTCTTGAAGACCAGACAGTAGGAAGATGGCCTCCCACAATGTCCTAGAGTTGAAGACGTGCAATTGCTCTAAAAATGACCAGCAGCCATGCAATTCAAAACTCATGGCCATGGCCTCCTCCTGCAAGTGTTCTTGCAGAATGTCAACAGGCGAGAGAGCAAGGCAACTGTGGATGGCATCCAAATTTCCAACAATTTATATTTATTTATTTATTTGAAGCATTTATATACTGCAAAACCTTTTTCCAAACTGAAACTCAGGGCGGTTCACAATACAATGGCTAAAAACCACTAAAAACACAATGAGGCAATAAAAGTAGAAATAAAAAATAGAAGAATACAGAGGACCCTTGTATAACAAACAACTTGTATAACATAAAATCTGTACAACATAAAACATTCTGGAGATAGGGAATTTGCCTATGGGGCAAATCTGTACAACATAAAATGGGATTACTCCATTTTCAATGCATTCCAATGGGAATTTGTATAAAGAAAATTTGTTTAACATAATTTCATTTGGAATGAATTAATTCCTTTATACAAGGTACCACTGTAAAAAGAATACAAGAGTACAAGGATAAGCAACTCCAACACCGATGTTAGATTGTAGTCTCTGTATCCTTAGTTCAGATTGGTGATTGACAGGCATCAAAAATAGTGACTTTTTAAGACAACTACCTACCTAACCACTGAGTTCCTGTGACTTCATCTAATTTTATCAAGACATTCCTGTCCCCATTTTAAAAATGATAATCAGGGACAAAGACATGTCTTCTGTTCTATCGGAATACTCCTGTCAGATAATCAAGGCTGAGGCTTTGAGTAGGCTGTGCCTTTCCCCACTCCTGTTTTACTCTTTTACTGCAAATATGTAGCCTTCTGTGATGTTTGTAGTTTTCTGGATTCTAAAAGTTTAGTCCGGTATTACAAAAGGAATAATTTTGTTTCTGTATGTGGGTTCTTTTTTTTTTTTTTAAGAAAAGCAAAACTATTTAAGTTAATTTTGCCCCACCATTCTCCTAAAAAGGATGAAATATGGCTCATATCATTAAAAGACAGCATTTAATTCTAACAATGGTGAGAATACAATTACAGTGGTACCTTGTATAAAGGAATTAATTTGTTCCAAATGAAATTATGTTAAGCAAATTTTCCTTTATACAAATGCCCATAGGAATGCATTGAAAACGGAGTAATCCCATTTTTATGTTGTACGGATTTCCCCCATAGGCTATTATGTTTAGCAAATTTCCCCTATCTCCGGAATTTTTATGTTGTACAAATTTTATGTTATACAAATTGTTTGTTATACAAGGGTCCACTGTACAAAATATCATACAAATAATATATAAAATATCATACAAACAATGTTAGCAGCACCAAAACTCATACAAAGCAAAAATGTACAACAATCAATTAAACCCCCACTCAGACAGCGAGTCATGGAGAGAAAACTTGCCTGAAGAGAAAGGTCCTTGCCTGCTTGTGGAAGGGCAGCAAAGCTAGGGCTACCTTGGACTCCTGGGTATTTTAAAACACTGAAAGAAGCCTTCAATGTGTAGCAACAAAGGGCAAAGGATCAGGCAAGCAGTGGCTTACCTTACTTTTGATGTTATTTAAAATTATTGTTTATGGACTAATCTTGTTTGTATAATGTCCTGTACTAGCAGCAACAAAAAACCACAGATATTCATATTGAATAAAATGTAGAAAATACAAAATACAGATGAATTTCAGAGTTTGCAAACATTGTGGATTATTTATTTTAATTATTGTTGACACAATTTATTTAATTAATATGCATTCTTACTCCCAATCCCAAAACAGTCACTCGGTCTGGGGTGAGATCTATTGTATTTGTTTATAGTAAATATAACTCAACGTGTATAAGAGACTAAATTAGCAGATGCCAATTTAAATGCAAACCCGTCCTCCTTTGGGGCAACTTTTGGTCTCCTATTTGGCAATGCAAGGGTGGCCCCTCTGTTGGGACACACATTGCCTTTGAGTCCAGGGCAATCCAGCTGTGACAATAATGCCGAACTAGCTAGCTGCTTAATCCAAGCAATATATAGACAACCCAGAGGTCAATGGTTTTCTTCCCTGGCTGCCAGTATATAAAACACACAGAGCCTCAAACATGCAATTTTTAAAATCTATTTCGGTAAGCTGCCTTCAGAAAACTAGGGCCTAAAAATGACCCTCCAGTATTTTAAACAAACAATGTTGCTGAAGGAATTTAAATTTGTAACAATAGTAATAAATATATTAAACTTCAGTCCTTCAAATGTTTTGGACTACAGCTCCCAGAATTCCAAGCCTGTATTGCCAATGACAAAGGACGGTGGGTCCAAAACATCTGGAGGGGCAAAGTTTGGACACCACTAGCTTAAAGCAAAAGTAGATACCATCGCATGGTAACCATGTTGATCCTAAAGCCTTATTTGTATTCACTCAAGGAACACACTAAACCAGCGGTGGTGAACCTTCAGCACTCTGGATGTTTTGGACCACAACTCCCAGAATTCCAAGCCTAGATTGCCAATGACAAAGGACAGTGGGAGTTGTGGTCCAAAAACATCTGGAGGGCCAAAGTTTGGACACCACTGACTTAAAACAAAGGTAGATATCATGTTGATCCTTAAGCCTTATTTGCATTCACTCAAGGAACACAAAACCAGTGGTGGTGAACTTTCAGCCCTTCAGATGTTTTGGACTACAGCTCCCAGAATTCCAAGCCTGTACTGCCAATGAGAAAGGACGGTGGGAGCTGTGGTCCAAACACCTGAAGGACTGAAGGACACCACTGAGTTAATGGAAGTTGAGAAACCGGGCATCCGTCTTCCCTGGGCAAATGAAGGGAGAGTGGCAGAGCGTGCCTCTCTCCGTCTTACCGCATTGCTACCTTGCTCCCCCCCCCAACCCCTTGGCGCTGCTCCCAGCCACCCCCATTTCCACCCCGTGCAGGGTTCGAGTCCCTAGAGCCTCTTCCTCCTCCTCCTCCCTCCCTCCCCCTCTTATCGGGTTTGGTTTCCCGCCCGCTTTCCAAGGCGGAGCCTCAGAGGAAGCCCCGCCCCCTCCCCGCTACCCGCCCAGAAGCTACCGCACGGGGAGGCTGTAGGTAGGCGTCTACCGCAGTGCCTGAGGGCCCTCTTCCGAGGCGGCGAAGGGATGGAAGGAAGGAAGGGGTCCTTCGGGCAGTGGCTGTCCTCCCCGGTGCCTGCGCCGCGCCGCCGAGTGGCTTCCGGTTCCGGTGAGTCAGTGTGGTCGGGCTAAAGGCACCGGAGCTCCCCTCGAGAGGCTGTTGGAGAGGAGAGGGCGGGGGGACGGACGGACGGACCACCTTCGGGGCAGGACGAGAGACGCATCCAGCCATGGCGGACGGGGGCACGGAGCGGGCCGACGGGCGCATTGTGAAAATGGAAGTGGATTACAGCGCCACGGTGGACCAGCGCTTGCCCGAGTGCGAGCAGATGGCCCGGGTAAGGCGCCGGCGGGTGGGGGCTGAGTCATGGCGCGGCCCGCGGTAGGTAGGCCTCGCTGGCCTTGGCACTCAGCCGGGCCCACGATCGTCCCGTGGTCGCGGCGAAGAAGGAGGGAAAGGGGGCTCGGTGGCGGGCCAGAAGGGGAGGGATGGTCCCGGCCCCGGCCCCGTCTCGCACAAGCCCAGGACGGGGAGGAAAGGCCCGAGGCAGAGGAGGAGGCCTGCTTTTTATGAAGGGCTGTGCCCTTTGGATAGGTAGGCGCCGGCTGGAGGAAGCATCCGCCTTGGTGCCCCTGGAGAAGAGCCTCTGGGAGAAGTGAGGGTGGCTTCTCTGTTCTTTTCTGGAAAAGCCCACGGCCCCACCTGTCACAATAGGAAGGCTGGAGTTGTTGTTTTTTTTTTAGTCCCTTGCACTTAAAAGAGGAATGTTGGATGGAGTGGTAAGAATGGGCGAAGAGAAAGAGGGGGAACATATAAAGGCTCATTGAAGATCACTTTTCATGGGCAAAACTTTCTGTGAGGAGTGCCCTTTTGGCTTCTTTGTGCAGGTGCTTGAGTGATTTTTGCAAGGCTTGTGCATCTTGAGTTGAAGCTGATTGTGATTTACATGTTCTATTGCAGTGCTCATTTCAGGGCCTTGGATAGCTTCTCAGCTTACTGTGATAAAGAACACTTGATTATTAATTGTGATAAAACAAAAGTGATGGCCTTCGGCAGACAGCCAAAAATAAGATCTTGGCTAATAAAAAAGAAGAAAGTTGAGCAAGTGCATAAATTCACCTATCTGGGGGTGATAGTGCAAGAATCAGGGGCCAACAATGCACACTGTAATTGGAGAGCTGAGAAGGCTGAGCAGTCTGCTAATGCTATTGTGAGATTCTTCTGAACAAAGGGAGGTCTCTTTGTTCCAGCAGCATTAAGGCTCTACCAACATAAAGTCGTAGCTCAGCTCCTATATGGCACCTATACAGGAATATCTCTGGCTGATCTGGCTGTGTTAGAGAAGGTACAATCTAAGTTCTTCCGCTCTATCTTACAAGTCCCTCCAGGTGTTTCCAATGCTTTGATACGATTAGAATTGGGTCAAATGAAACTAGAAGCTAGAATACTTATTGCCTCTGTTTGTCAGTGGCTTAAGAGCTTCTCAGACCAAAAAGGCCTTCTCCCTTTAATAAACCAAGACCCTTTCCAACCTAGGTGGATACAAACTTTAAAAAGAAAATTAGAATCTATGGGGCTCTCAATAGATGACCTATTGGTTCAGAGTACTATGCAGGCCAAAGCACTGATTAAACAAAGGATCCAAGACATTGAGCGCCAACGAGATATAGCACAATCCCCTTTGTTTAGGGCTCCCATGGAGACCAGATATGTTATGAGAATGGCCAACTATCTCTTACAGCTGGAAGAGCCTGCTTACCGGAGAGCCTTTACTTTAGCCCGCTGCTCAGTTATTCCTTCAATGGTTTTAGAAGGGAGATATAAGAAAATTCCCTATGAAGATAGACGCTGCATTTGCTCCCAAAGGGAGGTGGAATCTATGGTGCATATGTTTTTTTGTTGCCCTCTTCACAACCCTTATAGAAAGAGATTCATTCACCCATGCTTAGAGAGACTTACAGTAGACCCAAACGAGATGGGTCTGGAAAGACTTTTAAGTGATGAAAATTCTTTTATTACCAAACAAATAGCCAAATTTTGCTTATACCTGATTAAATTCCATTCTAAGATGGCGGGCTAGAAAATTCTCTACTTTCTTTTACTGGTTTAGTTTCCTTTTGCGTTTTAATATTTTTATGTATATCGTTATATCCACACTGTTTATGTAACTTTACAATTTTGCTACCATGTTTTAATGATTTTAATGATTTTTATGGTTTTATACCGCAATAAAAACCTGACTGACTGACAGTGCTCATTTCAGCTTAAACTAAATTTCTGTAACAATATGATAAACCTGGGGCGATTCAGGCCTTATACACAGAAAAACATCACACTTGAAGTATAATTTTTTCTTTTTCAATTGCTTGCCCTTCCAGGTAGCAGATAACTCATTGGATTGTTATCTGTTTCAGAATTTGTACATAATAATTCAGTTCCTGAATTTTTTTCCTTTAAGCGGATTTTCTGTTAACAAACCACTTGTTATACATGGGTCCACTGTATTTATATCATAAACTTTTGTAGACTACAGTTCATTGTGGCCGGCCCATGAAATTTGCTGGATAGTTCTGTCATTTAAGGATCTGGCTGCAGAACCAGAGGTTGAAAGTTTAATTCCCCAATGGGTGTTTTATTTTATTTATTTATTTCCTGGTAATGTGGCCAACAGTCTCTTGAGGGATCCATAGAATCCCTTACAGTTTTGCAGTTCTAAGAGGAGGAGGAGGAGGACTATAAACTAGAGATGGGCACGACTTAGTGGAATTCCCGTTTCCATTTCCGTTACTCGTTTCCGTTACGGAACGGAAACGGTAACGGGAATTACTCCGCCAGAACTCGAACTCAAACCGACTAAAGAATAATTGGGTCTGATTTTTCGTGGTCGTTCCTGGCATCGCGGCGATCCCGCGATGCTAAGCGGCACAGAAAAAAAGTTTTAAAAAGTTAAAAAAAAAAAACGATTCCCGGCCATTCCGGCCAAAAAAGCAGGCGGAAATATGCCTGCCTCTGAGAGTGCACCTACCAGAGGGGTGGTTTCTGGGGGGGTTCCCGCCCCCCCTCTCCTCCTCTCCTGTCCTGGGCTGCTCTGTTGGATTCGCCGCCGCAGGCTCGCACCAGCAACGGCGGGGGGGAGTCTCGCCGCCGGCCGCCGCAAAAGCAGAAGCGGCACAGAAAAAAAGTTTTAAACTCCCCCCCCCATTCCTGGCCAAAAAAAAAGCAGGTGGAAAGCCTGTGCAGGTGCAGTAGTGCACCTACCAGAGGAGTGGTTTCGGGGGGGGGGTCCCGGCCTCCCCCCTCTCCTGTCCTGGGCAGCCGGACTTGAGTCCCCTCGCCATGCCATGCGGTGCGGGCGGGGGATCCAAAATGGGGCGGCGACCGCAATATTTTTTTTGAAATTGTGGAGTGGTCCAAAAACACACAGACACAAGCACCACAGAAACATGCGAAAATTGCTAATGCTGCTGCCAGAATTTTTACAGTAGCAGTGGTGGTTTTTCTTGCAACAAAATGTCTCCTCCAGCTCCCCTGTCCATTGATTTTATTTATTTATTTATTTTACACCTGTGCAATGATGGGCTGGCCGAGTGGCCATGTGGGAGTGGACCATGCAAATTTTTGGAGCCATCCCACCAATCGCATGGCCACTTGGCCACTGAGACTTCTGGGATGTGCCAAAAAGCCCACTAAACCCTGCCCTAGCCCCCTAACCCTAATCCTTGATTCCTTACCCATACGCCAGTACACTGTCCTCTTAGTGGGTCAGAGAGGCACCCAGAGGTGCACCCCAATACTCACCCTAACCTCACCAGTAACTAGCCTAACCCTAGCCCTTGCACTAACCCTGTTGCCTAAGCCAGATCTGTACTTGCATTGCACTATACGCAAATACAATTCCCATCTTGGTGAGACACAGTGGGTGCAGATCTGCCAGTCCGCCACTTGTGGCTCTGGCTGACTCCTCCTGCAGCAGCAGTGCCATGCAAACCATGCCCTCGAGTGCTGCTTGTGTCTCACCGTCACCGACTGTTGCAGGGAAGGCACCCCAAAAAGAGGGGTGCCTCTGCCAGTCTGCTGTGTCTGCAACTTGGTATGCCTATCCATATGGCTATGCATGCCCTTTTGCAGCAGCAGGTGAGGAGAGGAGACCCCCATGGCATGAGGGGTCTCCTGGAGCCTGCTTTCCCTTCCTAGCGCGTGAGGAGAGGAGGCACCCCCCCAAAAAAAGAGGTGCCTCCAGGAGCCTGCTTCCCCTACAGTGGGCCAGAGGAGGCACCCACCCCACAGAGGTGCCTCCAGGAGCCTGCTCCCCCCCAAACCAGTATAAAGACAGACGAAAAACCTAAAAACGAAACGACTATTTTTTGCGAAGTTTCGCGAAAAACGGAAACGAGCCGACACGGGCCGCCTCCGACACACGACAACTCGAAAACGTCATTTTCCCTAGTCGTGCCCATCTCTACTATAAACATATGTATATACATGGAGTGAGTGGATAAGGCAGTTAGAAGTGATGTTAGAGGACAGTTAAATGCAGAGAATATAGAAACAGCCAAGATCAGTGGAATTCCATGGGTGGAACTATTTCTATCAGCCGATACCCTCCTTCCTCCTGTAAGCTTCCATGTATCACCAGCATTACCTCTGAAGAACTGGGAAGCTTCCTACAGATGATTTTTGGCTGATGCAGAGGGCTACAGGATAAATATTGAGGAAGAAAGCTTGGGATATAGATACAGTATTATTAATGATGGCTCTTTGCAAACTGTTGATAAGTGATAACGGTGACATAATTGTACTGGTGAGCCATATTACACATGAAAACTAGACAGAGTAGAGCTTCTGGATGTACTGATTCAGAGGGCTGGCTAAGTAATTGGCCTCTTGAATTCCCTGAACTCAACTTATTCTGTTTAGTTTCTGAATTCTGATCATTGATCCATCAATCAATGACCAGTCAGTCAACAGAATAAGTAAGCCAAGGTAAAGACCTAGTAAAATGTGAATATTTTTATTCCCCCATTAAGCACAGGTAAACAGGTCAAGTGCCTTAGTTACAGGGTATGATTTTCCTATGGAATGTGTTTACATCATACTAATTATTCATGATAGAACAATTATAAATTAAGGATTTTGAGGAGATTATTGCACTAGTATCTTGTTATTGAGAAATTCTGGGTAAAAAGATAATTTTAGAAAGAAAATTTGAATTAACCAAAACATCACTGATAAATGAATATGTGATTCAACTTTCATTTTTTAAAATGTCTGCTTTATTTAACTTGAAAAATTGCTCTGTAGATTACTGTGTCTGTTAGGGATTTTAGGTTCCTGATTTACATTTTCTTAAATTGCTCTGTAGATTACTGTGCCTGTTAGGGATTTTAGGTTCTTGACTTATATTTTCTTACATTTTCTTAGATGCATCTCTAAAATCCATGACCTCAATGCTAATTAAATCAAGTTGAAACTAACAGAGCAAATTCTTGTCTCAGGGAAGATTACTTACTGTATTCAGTAGGGGTTGGCAATAATTGGTTGCTTGTATTTTGCTGTTCTTTCCAAATCAGAATGTATTATTTTATTTATTTATTTCAGAGTATTTTTACCCAAAACTAGAACAAAGGTGGCACACATTGACTATATTAATATTATGTTGGATTGTATATGTGACTGTAATGCAAAATCACTTGGGTTTACTTCCATTTAACAACATGGCTTGCATTTTAGGATGGAAGGCTTCAAGAAGCAGTTGAAACCTTGTTGTCCTTGGAAAAACAAACTCGTACTGTAAGTAAAGTGGTCCAAAGAACTGTCCCCGTCTGAATGTTAACCTTGGATGAGAATATGCTTGCAGCAAGGTTCCCTGTAAGGCATTTGGGGGATACACATATCCCTGCCTCACTCTAGTGCAGGCATGTCCAAACTTCGGCCCTCCAGATGTTTTGGACCACAACTCCCATAGTCCTTTGCCATTGGCATTCTAAGCTTAGAATTCTGGGAGTTGTGGTCAAAAACATCAGGAGGGACGAAGTTTGGACGTGCTTGCTGTAGTCCCATCATTTTTTGTTCCGGTTGCGATGGAACCCTCATGGAGGAGGCACCCCAAGGACCAGACCGCCCCCCCCACCACCACCACACACACTCAGCAGGGATGAAAATTACAGGGTACATTGCCCTGCAATTCTTCCTGGTTCCAATCTATTGTTTTGCTAAGACGAGAGAAAAATAATATGCAGAGCTCTGGGAATCTTAATCTTCCCTGAGACTAGTAAGGGGGCCTGGGAGACTAATTTCTGACAGAGACTACCTTTATATAGTGTGTATGGAGGCAGACTTGTTCAGAGCTCGCTCTCCTAAAGGTGTTTTATTCATGAGTCTAGTGAAGTGTCTTGGGATGCAGACATGGACCTTAAGCATTCTTTTTGTTTCCAAGAAGACTTCTGGGTTTCATGTGGCTCCCAAGAACTTGTTTTAAAACAGAATAAGTTGTTCCAACCCACCACTCTTATGGCTAGAAAAAAGGTGTGGGGTGGAGAAAGACACTGGGATATGAAGCAATCCACAGGAGCAAGAGGGAGTGGTAAGAAACAAGGGGAGATGCTTTGTTTGCATGGTCTGTATTCTAGTGGCATGTATCTTAATATAGTTTGTTTTGCCATCATATATGTTTTCCTGTTGGAGACAGAATAATGTGTATGGCACAGTAACCCCCCCCCCCACTGATCGTGGGGGTTAGGGACCCACCCCACCTGCGATCCATGAAAATCCGCGATATGCGGAAGCAGGTGGGGTGGGGGGCAGGGGGGCCATTGCGGCGTGCGCTGGCGGCCACCCGCTTCTCCCGAGACTTTTTGTCCCTTCTCCATTGGCAATGCTTTTCAATGGAGATTGCCCCTCAGCCCCAAGACTTCTTTGGGGGGGGCGGGGGGCGGGGAGCCATGCGATCCCCCCCGTGCCCCCTCCGGAAGCCTGGGAGGCTCCCCACCAGCCTCCCGGGTGGCTCCGCGGCTTCCTGGGCAGGGGCGGGGGAGGTCGCGGTGCGCGCTGCCGGCCGCCCGCACCACCCAAGACTTTTTGTCCCTTCTCCATTGAAAAGCATTGCAATGCTTTCCAATGGGGAAAATTTCTCCATTTGTCTCTGAACCACATCACTTCATCTATTTCAGAATGGATGTTGGGGATGACTAAATTGGGTTTTAAAAGGGATTTGGGTTTTGGAGTTCAGACTTTCCCCTCTACCTTCTACTTGGCATCTTGGTCAAATTAACTTTCACAAAACTTCGCTTTTTCTTCTGAGAAATCAATGGTAATGACCTGATATTATAGTTGCCATTTTATGGGGAAGGTGCCACTCTCTGTAGTATCTGTTTTGTGAAAGTGGTAACAATGCACAGTCAAATTTCAAACATTTGCGTTGATCGAAAAGGGCTGGGCACTCAGGTGGAACGTTCTCAAATAGTGCTAGTGATTATATTGTAACACTGACCAATCTCTACCAGAAGGGGTGGGGGAGGTGGAGAGGGGGTTTTCTTTGCTGTTTTGTTTGTTGACACAGTTTTTCTGCCAGAAATATATTTCATAAGAGTAGTAAAGCAAGGGGTTAATTGGGGGTCTTGGCTTTTTAAAAAATCCTAATTGACCCTCCTTGGATACCTTATATTGCTGTGGGGATTCCGTTAATGCTATTAACGGTTCTGATGAAGAACGACCATTGGACTCATTTCTCTTACCCCAAAACATTTCTTCCCACTCTCTCAGATCTTTCTCTATCCCACTCTCTTTCCCCTTTACTTTCTGTATCCAGTTTTCTCATGTCCTCTGTCATCAGCTTCATTCTTGTAGATGGTACACTCCCCTTCCCACAATTGCCTGGAATTCTTAAGCACTGGAATCATCTGAAACCATTTTTGAATGTTAGAAACCGTATTTCTCTGCTTGGTTTGTAATTATGCCAGTTTTTCTTTTCCAGGCTTCCGATATGGTATCAACATCTCGCATTTTGGTTGCTGTAGTGAAAATGTGTTATGATGCTAAAGACTGGGATGCTCTTAATGAAAATATTATTGTTCTGTCAAAGAGGAGAAGTCAGTTAAAACAGGTAAGCAAGGAATATGAGCACAATAATAGAAAAGAGCTCCGTATGTTATATACTGAGGGGTGAGGCCACAACTTTGGGCCTCTCTCTCTTTTTTTAGTTGTAAAGTGCTCTATAATTGTCCAAAGTGTGTTTTGTTTTGTACAGTAGTCTGCCGCCCGTTCGCGGTTCATATACTCCAGACCCACTATATTGCGGGCCGCAATATATGAAAAAGGCCCCCTAGGGTAAGAGGGGAAGGCCTGTTTTCGGCCTCCCGTACTTACCCCAGGACTGGTGCTGCCCCAAATGGGCCTACGAGGGCCTTCTGGAAGCCTGAAAATGGCTTCCCTGTGAACCAGAAGTTACTTCTGATTCACAGAAAATCATTTCTGGGGCCTCCAAGGGCCTTTGTAGGCCTGACAGAGACCTCAGAAATGATTTTTTCCGATCTGGAAGTCTCTTCTGGTTTACTGGAAGAGGCTTCCAGTTCTTAGGGAGGCCCTTTGGGGGCCTCCCGAAGGCCCGGGAAAGCCCTCCCAGGCCCGTTTCGGGCAGCGCCAGGCTGGGGGTAAGTACTAGGGCCCCCAGTTAGGCCCCCCAGGCCTGACCCAACCTGCATCCACATATCTCAGATTTTCAGTTATCACCGTTTGGGTCGGGTCCCTAACCCCCCACGATATGTGGGTTTTCACTTTACCCACCATTTGGCAAGATAGTTCTTCAGGGCATGAATTGGCCATGGTTGACGTTTTGAAGCAGCCTTTCCCATCCATTATACTGATCCTGCTCCCAAAAGTTGTTGGAACCTTGATGCTTCTGTGGCAAATGTGCTGGAAGGACTGTCAGACGTATCCAGATGTAAACTCTGGTTGTCACTTACATCTCAACAGCTGAATTTGTCATCTCATGAAGGATGGTAGCCCAAAGGAGAGTGGCACTATTGTATATTTCAGGGGTCGAGGCCAAATGCCTGGGAGAGTGCAACGTGCCACTTAAACCTTATCCCCCCTGGCCTGTTTTAAGTAGAAAATGCTTTAAAGAAAGAAAGGAAGTTACTGGATGGTTTCTATTATAGAGTAGAAACAGCCTTTAAATATCAAAACTACTGGATATGTCAATTGCCATTTGCAATGGTTTCGCTTGGGGATTTAGAAGTAAACTGTAGGGGGCTAAATATTCCCCATTTTTGTGTATCTTACTTCCACTTGAGTGAATGGAAGTACTTATGTATTATTCCTCTGGTGGTGATTATGTATCCAGATTCTTAATTCATGATCATTTTGTTGTGTTTTAAAGTAGGAGTGGGACAGAATATTTTCTTATCCATATCAATATTAAGTTAGTAGGAAATGTTTGTATGTGTCATATCATCTTTTGTCACAGTTATTTCCCCCCCACAACAGTATTATAAGATTTCTGAAACAGAATCAAATGAAAGATTATTAGCTTTCTCTGTTTCTGTGGCATAGTTGGCATATGTTAAATATTTGAAATTTGCTAATGAAAAAACATGTGCTGCATAAAATGGATGCTTAGTGTATTTCAAAGTCCAGTGTGTGAAAACTTGTGTACTCATAGAACTTATTCAGCATCTGAAAAATGGGTGTATTATGTCGGTTGCTGTTAAACACCAAACAAAATTACTTGCTATTCTGAAACAGCCTCTAGATTGCTTCTAAGAGTTTTAATTTTAAAAATGTCTTCGTGACTAGAGAAAGTACTGCAGAACCATTTTGTCTATTTATGTTTTAACCAATGGAGATATACCCTATATACATTTTCAGTTTTCTGTTATACTCATTTCTCAATCTCACTCCAGTGTGACCTTTTTGGTTCTACATAGGAGACACTTTTGAAGTTTACTAAACTGTCTTAAATAGCTTGGTCTCGTTTTTTAGTTGTCAGGTCTGATATATCCTAGTTCCATGAAAATGGTTGGATTTCAGTAGATTCAGTCTAAAAGTTAGTAGAGTA
>JAHTLZ010000010.1:8146324-8193431 GCA_023846285.1 Phrynocephalus versicolor
AAGGCAAACAAACTGTCATAACGTATGTAGAAGAATGCTTTTATCAGTACTTTACTAAAGCTTTCTTTTTTAATGGCAGAGATCTTTTAAAGCTGTTTACTACCATGGAATTGATGCGTTGGACTACGCTAGTTGAGGAGTATGGAAAAGAATTGAGGGAAGGCTCTCTAGAAAGTCCTGCAACAGATGTTTTTGGTTATGCAGAGGAAGGTGAAAAAAGATGGAAAGATTTAAAAAACAGAGTAGTGGAACATGTAAGTAGAATCTGTTTTCTAACCATCAATTAGAACGGAGCAATGCTGTTGGTGGTTCTCTCTCTCTCTCTCTCTCTCTGTCCATTTTATAAATGTATTCTATACAGAAGACTGAAGTGTTTGGATGAAGTTGTATCTTGGGAACAATTTACTGATGATAGCAACCGTTCTTTCAAGCTGCACATGCCACTGGCACCCTCCACATGGGTTTTCCACTCCCACACACCTGTTGCGATTGCTTTTCTTCTGGTTGCAGCAGAATCCAGGGGGGGGGGTTGCTAGCGTGTGCATGTATGGAATGGGACAAAAATTAGAGGGCATGTTGGGTGGTAGACAGGGCACCACTCCTGTTCAATTCAGCATGCAGTTTGCAAATTACTGTATAAGGGGGAAAAGGATGATGGATTTAATCTGTAGTCATGCCTGCAGTATTCCAAATAAAAATATTTTAGAAAGCTTTGCTCCACAAAAGATTCAGGCAGAAATGCTGTTTTCCATGAAATAAAGTTTACTAGTTCCTCCACTCTAGTTTGTCACGGGTTAGGTGAAAATCTCACTTTCTATAATGCTATGGGTAAATAATTGCTAGGTATATCTAGAAGGTAAGCCTTTAGGATTTAAATGTGCTTTGATTCCATTGGAGCATTCCTTTTTTATTGTGAAGCAATGGTCCGTCGACTGTCAGCCCTGTTAGGCAGGCTCTCTTCCTCGTGCTTCCCCCCACAGGGGTTCCATTGTAATTGGTACAAAAATGATTGCTGTGGTTGCTCGGGGGACGGGGCGAGAGGGGAGCCCTGGATGGAGGGGATCAGAGATATGTACACACGTCTTAGAGGGAACCTAAAAGATAAAATTAATAGGCACATAGAAGAGAATACGCTGCTGAAGGAGAGCGAACATGGCTTTTGCAAGGGCAAATCATGCCTCACTAATCTGTTGGAATTCTTTGAGAGTGTGAACAAGCATATGGATAAGGAGGATCCAGTTGTAACTGTTTATCTGAACTTTAAGAAGGCTTTTGACAAGGTCCCCCACCAAAGGCTCTTGAATAAACGTGCCAGTCATTGAATAAAGGGACAGGCCTTGTCCTGGATTAGCAGCTGGCTAAGGAACAGAAAACAGAGTAGGATTAAATGGACACTTCTACAAGTGGAGGGAGGTAAAGAGTGGGGTCCCCCAAGGTTTAGTACTGGGACCCCTGCTTTTCAACCTCTTCATAAATGATCTAGAAGTAGGAGGAAATAGCAAGGTAACCAAATTTGCGGACAATGTACACACAGGGTAGTAAATTATACAGGGTAGTAAAAACAGAGAGATTCTGAGGAGCTCCAGTGGGATCTCTTGACACTGGGGGAGTGGGCAAACCAGTGGCAAATGAGCTTCAACATTATTAAGTGCAGAGTGATGCACATTGGGCCAAAACAAACAAGCAATTACATTTATAAACTGATGGGGTCAGAACTCTGCAACAAACCAGGGAAAGGACCTTGGTGTCCTGGTGGACAGCTCAGTGAAGGTGTCAACCCAGTGTGCTGCAGCAGTAAAAAAAGCAAACTCAATGCTAGGGATCATTAAAAATTGTATACAAAATAAGTCAGCAACAGCAAGTGTCATTTTGCCTCTTTATAAATCTATGGTGTGGCTCCATCTGGAGTATTATGTACAGTTCTGGTCACCACACCTCCAGAAGGATATTATGGAAATGGAAAAAGTGCAGAGGAGGGGAACCAGAATGATTAGGGGACTGGAACACCTTCGTTATCATCTGAGGCTGCAACGGCTGGGGCTCTTTACTCTTGAACGACGGCGCCTAAGAGGTTACCTGATTGAAGTTTATAAAAATCATACACGGTGTGGACAAAATTGATAAAGAAAAACTGTTTTCCCTCTCGCACAACACTAGAACTAGAACCGCATGAAACTTTTGGATGCTAGATCTCAAACTAATAAGAGAAAGCACTTTTTCACCCAGAGGATCACTGGTCTATGGAACTCCCTGCCATAAGAAGTGGTGACAGATGTCAGCCTTGACAGCTTTAAGAAAGGATTAGACAAGTTCATGAAGAACAAGGGTATCAATGGCTATCATTACAGATCCCTAAGGACAACCTCCGGGTTGGAGAGATAAACAGGATGTATCTCAGTGCCATTTGCGGGGAGTCATAAGCAGGTGAAGACATCTGCTTGGGAATACCCTAAAGCAAATGGTGAGCCGCTGCGTGAGACAGAATGCTGGACTGGATGGGCTGTGGCCTGTTCCAGCAAGGCTGTTCTTATGTTAACCTTGTTGTGAAGGCAACTTCAGGTATTCCTTAAGAATAATTTATTCTTTTATATTGTTTGTTTTTAGAATATCAGAATAATGGCAAAATATTACACCAGAATTACAATGAAGAGAATGGCACAACTCTTGGATTTGTCCGTTGATGTAAGTGATATCCAGTGTTTAATGTTTTTGTATGCAAGGGAAAAGTACAGCAGAGTTGAAAATACCACTTTTTATTCTACATGCTGCTTGCGTGCCTGACCGCCAGTTAGCTGATGGGGCTTCTGCAGTTTGAATTGCATGTGAACGGGTGGGAGAAGGATTCTGGTCAATAAGTCCAGGATAGTGCTTTTCTTGTTCTTGTGCTTAGCACAGAATTAGGTACAATATCGCTGCTAAATCTTAGGCTACTTTCCTGTAAATGCTCTACATCAGGCATGTCCAAACTTCGGCCCTCCTTATGTTTTGGACCACAACTCCCAGAATTCCAAGTCTGTATGTCCAATGGCAAAGGACTGTGGGAGTTGTGGTCCAAAACATCTGGCGGGCCGAAGTTTGGACATGCCTGCTCTACATCATTGAATTTGGTGAGACCTTCCCTGAGTTCAGTAGTTTGAGATTGTACTGTTTGTTAGTGACCTGTTGATAAATGTTTCCCTATAAAAGCTTTGACTAGTTTTATGATTAATGTTTATGTATTGCTTTTTAGCAAAATACGTTTCTTATAAGAATTTTTATAACAATGATAGTAGAGAAACTCTGCAGTGTAGGAACCATACAAATAAGTGGGCATGACATTGCAGCCATGGTTTGCGAGTGAAAGGTTAACAGCTGAGAGTAAGCAATTAAATATGGTTGCCAGTCCAATTCATTCTTCCTGGAGGGGGCGCACCCATTTTGTAAGCTTGTACTTTGCTCTTTTGATATGTCTTGAGCACCATCCAGCCTTTCCTGATGGTTTGGCTTTTCAGAAGCTTCTCCCACTGAATGTTGTCTCAAGCTGCACTGAGTATCTTCAGGCCATATTATTGACCTTGCCCTCCTTCTTGTCCTCCTTTGAGAATCCTTCAGACTCCTTGACTATGCAGCCAACAAACAACCCAACTTTCTTCCCAGCTTCAAAACTAGGAAGTGGAGGGGGCTAATTCTCAGTTGGAAGGGAGGCCAATTTTGCCACACGAGTCAGTTTGTTGATATGTGTTCACTGATTCTTCACACTTCTAATGTTGATACAATAATCTCATGAAAATTTTAGTCCATTAGATTATCAGTCTGCTTCCTTTTAAGATCCAGTTACTGCATGCACTCTAAGCCTCATCCTCCAATTCTGCTTCTAGTTATTTACCCTTCCTTGCATACCTGTTTCTCCCTCAATGTTCACAAAATCAGTAAATGTGGAGTTTTGAAGTTCTACATTGTTTATTTAGAAGCATTTAAACTGTACCTACTTTGCACGTTTATTCCTTTCATAGTGGTCACAGAAGAAGTTATTTGGAAACTGCATGCTCCATAAATTGTTCCCCAATAGTCCTGCAAAGAGATTGGGTTATGTGTTCAATTTCTATCTTACAAGGCTACATTGCTTACCAGGTGGCTCATATTTTGTTGCACAATTAAGCAAAAGGCTTAACTTTTGAAAGTGAATTGCCTGAAATTAAGAGATCTCTGTAGACATTATTGGTTGCACAGAGTGGCAGATTATTTCCAGAAGTGCACAACAGGATTTTAGCTAATGCGTTTGAGATCCTTGTTTAATCACTGATAAAATTTCAGTGCTGGAGCACACACATTTTAACTAACTCCTGTCATTGTGTCAGGCAGATTTAACAGAAACCCAGGCAGTTGGTAAATGTCAGCCATGCTGTTTATTTAAGTGCTGTTTATTTTTAGTGGAACTAAGTTCAACTTTCAGCATATAGATTTGGTCTTCCGAGTTCATACATCTTTGTAGTATTCTTGCTGTAACCTAATCTAGCATTATTTGTTTGTTTTACAGGAATCTGAAGAATTCTTGTCCAACTTGGTGGTGAATAAGACCATCTTTGCAAAAGTTGATAGGCTGGCAGGAATTATCAACTTTCAGAGACCCAAGGACCCAAATAATTTACTCAATGACTGGTCTCATAAGCTCAATTCACTGATGGCTCTGGTTAACAAAACTACACACCTCATTGCCAAAGAGGAGATGATACATAACCTGCAATAAGATGCCTCAGTAGCCTTAATGTTTTAGGGAGGCATTGGATTGGTCATAGAAAGAGACTTTACCCCACTGTATATCTTGTTTTTCATCTTTCCTTTCCAGGTAATATTTAGAATGTAATCACTCTTGAAGAATTGTTGTCAATTAAGTTGTTTTGATTATTCATTTGGTATATAACAGTTTTTAACGCAGTGGATGGAATACCCCAATAAAATTGTATTGCCTGTGTAATGGAAATGGCGTTTGATTTATCACAATTTGTCACTGTCTATCCAGGGAGTACATTTGCCTGATTCTTCTTCCAGATACAGTATATGAATATGTTGTAATATATTGTTTTATACAAAAATGTAACAAGGTGATTCTTTAATGTTGATTTTTCCTACATAGGTGTATCTAGAATTTCAAGCATGGTTCTGAATTACTCTTGTTATTCCATGCTGTAGTATGGTAGTTTTATAAGAGAATGTGATGGCATGGAGTGGAACGTAGTTTATTTTCTATTTCGATGCATACATGTATTTCATTTGATTTGTATTTAGTTTCTGCGGTAACACTTAAGTACTTCTACTAACAGCTCACTTTATTGTATCGCTGGTGGCTCAGCATGTCTTGATAAAGGAACTCTCTGGACTGTTTTAAGTTAATTGTTATGATTTTAAAATGAAAGCAGAATGTAAATAAGCCAAGCTGATGTTTTGATATTCTATTCTAGACTTAACATCTGGCAAATAACAATGTGGCTTAACCTGTAGTCCTATAAATGTGACAGCTTTAAGATTTCCAACTCCACAGAAGGATTCATGTCACTTTTTTATTAAAGTAGATGAACCACTTTGCAATGTAAATCCTGTCATATTGTTCCATTGTGGATTTTTTAAAAAATGGCCCTTCTAGGCATGGCAGCTTCAACGTGCAAGGGCCTTGGGTAGTTAGGTACCTAAAGAGCTATGTCGTCTCGGGACTTGTTGGACTCGTGTTTCTCATAAGCTGTCTATAGGACAGGGCAACCTGCTTTTGACAGTGGTATGGGAAGAGGGTCTGTTCAGAAGAACTATGCCACTTGGGCATGCTCAGCCCAAGCATTCAAAACACAGGTCAACTACGTGGAGGTGTATGAAGACTGATTACAGAGGCTGCACCACCATGAGTGTGCCACCAAAACTTGGCGGCATGCTAGAAAAGTCCTTAAAACCAAAAACTTATTATAAAGGCATTTCCCTAACATACACAGAATTCTCAAAGCAGCCATTTGCTGCTTGCTTTAAAGTGCTTGTAGCTGTGAAATTTGCACAGCATGTTTAGGAGGGAGTGCAAAAATGGCCTTGAGCCATCAGTTGCCTACCTGGTTTTAAAAACAGGAAAATGCTTTTCATGCAGTCTGCATCTTGAGCCCGTTTCACTTGCTGATGTGTGACCAAAACTGTTGTAAGATTTGTCAATGCGTTTGAGTGATGTTTATAATTAGGTGTTCTTGGTACTTTTGTATGTCATGTTTTCTTGAGAGCACACATCTAGAGTTTTTGGTTGGTCTAGACTCAGACCCATTTCTTCATGGCACTGAAGATGCAAATAGTGAATTTAATCCAGGTTCGTGGGGAAACCAGCAGAAAGGGATATGTGAAGGATCTCTTGAAAAAGCTGCTCCTAACGGTAAATGTGGACTATATTTTTTTACCTACTGTGTTGTTAGTCTGTGGAACTCCCTGCCACAAGATGTGCTGATGGCATCTGGCCTGGATGCCTTTAAAAGGGGATTGGACAGATTCCTGGAGGAAAAGTCCATCACAGGTTACAAACCATGATGGAGATGTGTCATCTCCAGGCTTAAAACCAGGGTACTTCAAGGACCAGATGCAGGGGAGTGGTATCAAAAGACAGGTATCTAGTATTGTGCAGTCCCAGACACATTTGGTGGGGGCCCTGTGAGATACAGGAAACTGGACTAGATGGGCCTTTGGCCTGATCCAGCATGCCTCTTATATTCTTATGACTGTCGTGATAAAGATGGAGGAGGAAGGTGTAGAATTGCCAAGAACAGGCAGGGCCTTTCACCGCTGCAATCATACATGAGCTGTGATGTTGGTACTCTGCCCATGTACATAAATCAAAGCAACTGAAGCATTAGCTGAGCTTGACACCACTTGCTGGGCTTGTTGTGGTGCCAAGCTCTGTAAGTGTTCAGCTGCCTGATTTATATATACGTAGGTTATCTTGAAAATTACTAGGGATTTGTTCATTTGCCTTCCATTGATTCTGCTTAATTTTTTTCTGCTTGCGAAAAATATATGTGATTGATTACAGCGTGCAAAATTTGAACATATACTGTAATACATTTCTTACTGGTCTGCGTTATGTACACTTTCTTGTTGCAGTTATTGTTGCTTTTTGTAAGATCTGCATATCTTAAATTGCTGATGTTCCTTCCACCAATTTCACCCCTCCTCAAACTAGTCCAGCTTTCCATGTGATGCGTTCTGCATATGGACTGAATTGATAGGGAGATAAAATGCACCCTTGTCTGACAGCTTACAGAACATCTTTCCCTACATGTTTCCATATTCTGGCCTAATCGTAGCTATGTGTTCATACACTAATACACTTATTTACCAGGACAATCAAGTGCTGAGGCACAGTTATTGCTTTCCGTCCAATCCATAGCTTCTCATGATCCACACAGCCAAAGGCTTTGCCGCAGACTGATCTTCTGAAATTCTTTGGTCTGCTCCAGAAGCTACTGTATATTTGCAATCTGATCTTGAGTGCATTTTCCTTTTTGGAATCCAGCCTTAAAATTGGGCATTTGTTGCTCCATATTAGGTAAAAGGCTTTGCTGCAACATTTGGAGTATCACTTGCCTTGCATGGGAAATTAGAGCACTGGTTCTATAGCTTTTGCACGTAGAGTCTCCTTTCAATGGGAATCGAATATACATCAAATGTTTCCAATGTGGGGGGCATTGGTCTCCATACACAGTGGCATATTCTTGTTCAAATTTGACAGATTCAGTCTTGGCATCTTGAACTAGTTCTATCAGCATCCTATATACCCCAGTGTTTTCAGAGAAGCTCTCATTTCAGTTTGTGCAATTGCAGGTTCTTGTTAATAAGATTCCTCTTCAAAGGCATTCTTTTTATCTCTTCTGTATAATACTTCAGGATACTGCTTCTACCTTCTCTTTATTTTTTCCTGGTCGCAGTATGCTTCAGGATGCTGACCCTATTTTTGTCTTTTTATTTTTGCTTCTTGCCTTTTTATGGATTTTATGTGCACCGTCCATCATCCATCTAGGTTTTCTTTTATTTTTGGAACAGAAGTTACTGTATCTTTTTGGGTTCTTCCCTGATATATCACTGGTTTCAATACACAGTTCTTCTGGGTCACAGTAAATTGAGTTTCATTATGTGGACTTGACATTCATCAGAAATGTTTAAATGATGTTTTAAAACTAGAATTTCTTGGCTATCTGGTGATGTCCATGTGAACAGTTGTCTGTTCAGTTGCTTGTGGCATATTTTTGTGATAAACAGTTGGATTCACAGAATTCCTGCTTTATTTGTGACCCCTAGGCCAACATTTGGTTCTGCTTTGTTTCTTAATTGTGTCTTCTATGCTTACAAATATGTCTTGTTTTAGAGTGTGATTATTTACATAAAGTGTTCAATTTCATTTTCAGCCTTGGTAGATAGCATAAACTTTAATTATGATTATGTGGATGAGTTTTCCCAGAAAGTGTATGGATGTTATTTAGTCACCTCTTACATTATAGCCTGTGATAATCTTGCCTCAATATTAGAGTTGCCCCATTTCTTCTAATATTTTCATTTCCAGATTAAACCTCTTCATAATTACCTGATTTAAAATACCCAATTTCAGTCTATTTTAATTTGCTGACACCTAGAAGTGCAATATTAAACATTCATTGTCTTGCTTTATGATTTCCAGTTTATCTTGATGCATGCTTCTTTTGTTCCACATTCCAATTGTGTCTTCTGCAACATCAGACTTCCCTTTCACCTCTGTGCATACCAGCCACTAGATATCCATTTGACTTGAATCTAGTTGCATCACTAGCAGTGCCATTCATACTTGTCCTTTGCTGTTCTCCAGGTTTTCTAACCTGGGAGTGTCATCTTCTAGCTATATCTCTTGTTTCATTTTGGACTCTCATCATAGAGTTTTCAAGGTAAGAAAGGTTCAGCATGGTTTACCATTGCCACCTTCTGCACAGTACTAACAAAAGTCTGAGTGGCACTGCCATTGTCTATTAAACATCCTGCACCAATATCGCCTTCAGCAACCATTGCTACCTGGTAGCTGCCCTCCAGAAGTTTATCTGCTCCCAACACCATTGGAACTATCAATTGTCCCCTGCTGATACAGCCATTATTCCTGAAAAGGGTGGTTGTATCCTAGTCCGGTGCGCCACCTATGAATATTCCACCTTAGGTGACCCTGCTAGGAATTCAGACATGTAATGGAGTCAAGCCTCCTGATGTCATTGCTCTTGGCTTTACTAACATGCTTAAACCACCTTACCACATTAAGGTGTGCATTGAATAAGGACTTGGTTACTTTCTGAAGGCAAGAAAATGTTGCTTTTCTGTACGGGTTCTCTATATGTCTTCTGAGATTAAGCAAGTGGATTGTACAAAGTACATTCTAGTACTGTACATGAAAAAATTTGAAAACAAAATAATGCAAAGCAGGATCCTCCAAGGATCATTTATTCCTCCCCAGGCAAGAGCCAAATTAGAAGGTAAGTTCATTGAAATGTGTTGGATCTAAAAGGTAGAAGTGATTTTTGCAAGTTAGAAAAGAACAGTTGTACTATTAGCCTTAGTTAAATTGTGTCGTCTTTCCTCCTTTTGGTGGTTCTAACACAGTTCCCCTTTGTATGTGTGCAACTTACATTTAGGATTAGGACTGTTTTCATCCAACAGTTCAAGCTTACCTTTTAGTGCTCACACAATTACTTGAACTGTACAATATCGATATGTAATTGCTTTTTCACCAAGAACTGAGTAAATGTGTTTCAATATAGTGCCCACAAACAAAGCTCATGGCTAGCATAATCTGATAAAGTTCTGAAAATAAGAGAGGTTAAAACAAGAGGATAAATGTGAGAAAACACTAATTTTAAACTTAAGATACAAGACAGCTTTTGAAATAAGCTCTCTTTTTAGATGTTTGATTAACACCTTCAACCTCCTTTTCATGGACACAAATAGAAACCCAAGATCTTTTCCTCAACTGTCACAGCAAGGGTTCCCAAACCATGAGCTGTAGCTCCAGGGGTGCCCAGGATTCAAACTAGCGGCACTATGGGAAAAGGGATGGAACAATGAAGGCTGCAGAGGAACTGTTCATAGCTCTATGTCAAATAGGAACTGGAGGTGAAGGCCACATGCCTGCTTCTCCTTGCCGCATCTCCTTGGCCCCCTGGTCAAAGTGCTTGCTGTGTGGGTTTCCTGCATCAGGCCCTCGGGGATATTTGGTGGTTGTGGGGAGAGGAGATGGGATGGCTGGGGAGGGATGTCATGAATCTGCCCCCAGTGTCAGTGACACCACCGGTGGCCTCTCTGAGCAAGCTGAGCCACAACCAGTGGTCAGTAAATCAAGGGCGCCACAAGTCCAAAATGTTTGGGAACCACTGTGTTATAGGACTGCATCTGCTATTCCATATCTCACCTTGCCTCAGCATCACATACTATGCTGGACCATAAATTGGGTGATATCATTTTTAGGAACTGAAATGATTTCTGAAAAAGGTGATTTTTTTTTATGGGATGCACTAGGGATGGACTATCTAAGAAGCAAGGGTTGCATCATTACCCTTTATGAAACCTGAAATGGAGGTTTAAGTACTGTTCTTTTAAAATGTAATTTAAAATAACAAAGTATCAGGTAACGTTCATGCCTGCGACTTAGAAAAAACCATATGTATTGGGAGGCTTCTTTTTTTTAAAAAAATCTTGCAATAATAAAGATGGCAAGTGTTGTAGAACTGGGTATATTGCTATAATATCCAATTCAGTTTGTTATATATTTACATTGGTTCGGTAGATAAAAAAATGAAACTACTGTATTCTTAAGATTGAGTGTGCTTTTACTTAGACGCCTTCATGCATTAAACTTCTATTGCAAATTGTGTCTGTCCTATGCAATAATAAGTATATGTGGGCCATTTACTAATGGATTTGAGCCTTCACCTTCCCAGATAGATCAAAATATTGAATCACTATGAAACGTTAGAATGAGGAAAGGATTTTAGAATAAGTGGAAACCATTGTGATGGGCGGAAGACATGGCTTCCTCCGGGTATGTTAACATATATTTTATTTTCCTATTGATGCTTCATACAGTTACTTTCCTCACTCCTAGATGCGCTGAGAGGCACTTGAATCCATTTTGAATCAGCTAGACTAGCAAGCAGTGGTTCTAAACAATGTGTAGCCCATTAGTTGATCAATATCTAATTGTTCTTCAAAGCATCCAAACAAACTAGCTTAAGAGATTCTTATGCAACCCTTCCGTCTTCACAGGTAGCCAAAACATCTGTGCCTAAACAACTACTGTATATGATTTCTTATTAAACAAGGAGGAAACTCTCCACACAGAGGTAAATTGTTTTTCCCCTTCTCCTCATGTTAATGGGCTCATCAGTAATTAGAGTTGGAAAAAGAACATCCTGTGCAGTCTTCATGATAATTTGCACAGTTGAGTGAGTACAGCGCAAACATATGGAAATTCAAGTTGAACGCTGCACTTTCAATACAAGGACACATTTCAAGCTGTCTTTCCTTGATGATATTGTGTATTTAAATAAAAATAATAATCACAACATTCTCCTTAATTAATGTGATGAGTGCTCTCACTTTTGCACACTGGCAATGGAACTAAATTTCAAAACACATGGCAAGGTCAGCCTTGGTATTCAGTGTGCATGTTTCTTGCCTCTTCCTTTGATAAAAAGGGAAATGGAAACAAGCTGAAAATATTGCAAAATATGGGCACGAACTGGCACAATGGTGGTTCATGATGGTTTGTGGTTTGTTGGTGTCCACGCACCATGGCAATTTTTTAAAAAGTAAACTAGTTCATGATTAATGCCCATCTGTAAATAAAGGGGGGGCTTTCTGTGAAGCTCAACTTCAACCCCCCAAATTTTGGACTATTTGAACTCATGGAAGTGTTTCTGAAGAACCTTCAAGCTTGCTGAGTTTCTAATATTTTAATAACCAGATACGCATATCATGGGGTCCTGTGTTTGCTCATGGATTGCACTTTGAATGACTTCTTTTTTTAGACATGGTCTGGGAAGACCCCTAGACAGGTGCACTCCGGAAGTACCAGCCCTCAACTCCCATCCTCCCTAGCCATCGTACTTGAAGGCTGAGAATGGTAACCATTTTAACTCCAATACATTAGATAGGTAAGGATGGTCTGTGGGGAAATCTTTTGTATATTTTATATTCAATACACTTTAGAAGGAACTTCATATGGTAGGGGATATGTTTATATTATTGTCATTTTAATGAATTATGTGGCATAGTTACCAACAGTTGTAATTTTTCATTATATCTTGTATCTTAATGAAAACTTCACGTCACAACCATTTATGTGTAATGATTGCCCTTCTGGGATTATCCATGCCTAGGCTGGAAAATTCAGTGAAATTGAGCAACTGGGTTTAGGAGTTTGATTCCCCACTGTGCCTCCCAGGAGAAGAGCCAGCCTGTGTGAACTAGGGCAGCCTATACAATCCCAGAGTGCCCACAGGCAACAGGACTGGTAAGCCACTTCTGGATACTCCCTGTCGCTCAACATGTGTCAGAATGGCCTTGGTGGCATGTAATCATTATAAGATATTTTGAGTTACTTAAACAATAGCAGACTGGATTCAAATCCTCATTTAACCACTTGCTGGAAAGTGGCAATGGTAAAATGCCACTTAAACATCTCACATCCTTCACAAAGCTTGACTAGGGCTGCCATAAATCAGATTACATCTGTAATCATGAAGTGCTTTGAAAAGTTGGTACGGAACTATGTTATTGCCTGTTTAACAGAGGGACTGGATTCATTCCAATTTGCCTTTAAAAAGAAGAGATCTACAGGATGCTGTGGCGTGTGCTGTTCATGCTGTTCTTGAACATCTGGAGCAGAGGGGGGGCTATGCTAGATTGCTCTTTGTGGGTTTTAGCTTGGCCTTTAACACCTACTGTGATACTTGATTTCTAAACTGGGAAGTCTAGGGCTTCTGCCATCACTTTGTGGATGGATTTTGGATTTTCTGTCCGATCGTTCTCAGAGGGTCCAGTTGGGCCCTTATACCTCTAATGTGCTTAGTACTAACACTGGAACACCACCGGGATGTGTGCTTTGCCCGCTCCTTTATATTCTTTACTCGTTTGATTGTCTCTGCCTGTTCTAGCACTAGGATCATTACGTTTGCAGATGACACGACTGTGATTGGGCTCATATCTGGCAAGCAGAGTGAGATGGATTACAGAGATGAGGTGGAGAGGTACCAAGTGGTGTAGAATTAATAACTTGCGCCTAAACATAAAGAAAACAAAGGAACTTGTGGTAAATTTTAGGAGACAGAAAACCAATTTTCAACCACTGGTGATTGATGGGACTGGTGTGGGGAGGGTTACAGGTTTTAGATATCTGGGCAGTGAGTTATAGTTGGATCTGTCTTGGAGTGTCAACACAACGGGCTTGCAAAGAAGGCTCAGCAGAGACTATTTTTCTTGAGTACTTTAAGGAAAAAACGTCTTCTGCAAAAGCTGCTGCTGGCCTTCTACCATTGTGCAATTGAGAGAGTGCTTACAGGTTATGTGTATGGGTATGGAAGTTGTACCCATCAGGATAGGACAGTGTTGTACAGAATCATAAGAATTGTGGAGAGTACTGTGCGCTGTTCACTCCCCACCCTAGAACAAATTTATGCTACCAGGTGCTACTGTAAAGCATTAGATATACTAAGAGATTCGTCACATCCTGGTCATCGCCTCTTCAGGTTGCTGCCATTGGGACGGAGATATAGAGTACTGAGGGTGAGAACAAACCGTCTCAAGAATAGCTTCTTTTTTAGAGCAATATTGGCCTTAATGGAAATTCTGGACTTTGAAGTCAGCTTATTTTATATGTCATATTTTATGTGTTGTAGCTGTTTTTAAATCTATGTGGAAAGTTTTATATGAGTTGAATATAGCAACCGTGAAATTTCATTGTTCCTGCAATAGGGCAATGACAATAAAGATTCCTCTATTCCTATTCTGATTCCTAAGCAACCTGTCAGTACATAACACGTTGTAGAACCTCTGAACTATAAGCTGGGCCAATCAAATATATAATGTTGCTGGGCGTTAAAGCGAGAATGGAGAATAATTGGTCTCTTGCTAATAATCCCTATCCACATTGTAATGGAGAATATTAATGCTATCCATAAGAGGCAACAACATTCTTTATTAATGTTCTCGCTGAATAATTACTTGTTTAATTTATTCCCTAACCAATGCAGGGACTCAAACTCCAGAAGTGGAACAGGTTGAAGACTGCAGCTGAGTATTGTATGTGACTTCCTGTGCACACATTTCGATTCAAAATACATTTAGTAGAAAGACAGCCGTATTGATTTCAATTGGACTAAAAGGCCCTTTAGGGCTTTAGCCTTGGCTTATACTTAAGCATTCATTCATTACCACAAGAATCAAATATTTACCTCAATAATTATAAATCTCACAGTGTCATAGGTATCACACATAGTGCTATGCAATATGCTTTGTATACAAAGTGTCCCTGGTTCCCCACTGAAAAGATTCATAGGCTGAATAAAGAAAGCTATGGTGCCATTATAAACCCAGTAGCTGGTACCAGACTACATGTGAAAACAGCCTGGCTCAATATGTTGCAGATTGGTATGTGTGTGTATGGTCAAATGCATTGTTTATTTATTTAAAACATTTGGACAAACAATTATCACCCACCTTATGTCAGCAGATCTCAGGGCAGGTTAAAATGCTGTACAAAACAATTTTAAAACATGAGTCATTTTAAATATTTTAAAGCAAAACCGAAACATTTTAAAACATTATGTCTGTGAAGATTCTCAGTCATCCAGACGACTGACGGAGGTGTTTGGATAAACAGTGAAACGTTTTAATCTCTCAAGGAATGAAGTCCAGTTGCCATGACTCAACTTCCAGATATTTTAAATCATTATACTAAAGCATGGACAAGCCACAATCCTCTGCACTCAAAGGCTCTAAAAAGTAAATTATGTCTTGAACTGGCATTAAAATGATGCCAATTTTGGCACCAATCAAGCTTCCAAGAGGAGGGCTTTCCACAGAAAGAGCGCTAGGGCAGAAAAAGCCCTCTGCCATGTCTATGTAATGGACTTGGCTCTCAGTGGTGGGATACTGAAGAGGACTTCCCCAGCAGATTTAAGTAATCGGGCAGATTTACAAAGGCAGAGTTGCCCCTTCAAATACCAGGTCCCAAGCTTTTCTAAGTTTTCAGAAGTCACCATCATACCTTGATCTCAGTCCAGAAGCATATTAGCAGCCACTGCAAATCCTTCAGAACTGGTGTCATATGGGTTCTGAAGAATATTCCTGTTAGCCATCTAGCTGCTGCATACTGCACTTGCTACAGCATCTGTGTCACCTAGAATGGTAGCCCCATGTAGAGTGCATTGCATAACTATGTCATGCCTACCCAGAATTCCAAGTCTGTATTGCCAATGACAAAGGACTGTTGGAGTTGTGGCCCAAAACATCTGAAGGGCCAAAGGTTCGCCACCGCTGCTCTCGAGGGAGGAAATATGGAAAGCAGCTATATATATTGGTGCATATAAATGAACAAACAAGCACATTGTACCATGTACAGGAGCTTATGGTGATATCTGCATGAGATGGCTGTTGTGTTTTGCTATTAGGTTTTACTGACAGGAGCCCCACTCTCACAGATCGATGAGAATGCCAAACCCTGTGTGCTCTGCTGTGATTCACTTCTGCGGGTGATATAGAGAATGGATTCATAGCTGAGCTTTGACAAGTTACTTTTTGAGTTCCATTGTCCAGAATCCCTTCGCCAGAATAGCCACTGGCCATTTTACCTGGGCAATTAGTCAAAACAAAATAAAACAAAGACACAACCTTCATTCTAAGGACAATATATACCAGTTTCCCATGCACTGACATATAGGACACCCATTTTGCTTGTTAGGACCTACTACAGTATCTGCGTAATCAGATCAAAAAGCCCATGTCAAGATAAATGAATGTAAAATGACTTCTAAAATATAATGTCCTGCACAGCAACTGTACACTTAGCTCCTCGATGCATGCATGCAAGCAAGCAAGCAAGCAAGCGCCCTTCCCGGCACGTCCCCTCAACTTTTCCAAGTTCCTGGTGTGAGAGAAGCCAAGGCGGGAGAGAGAGAGAGAGAGAGAGAAGACAGGGCTCGCGCTCGCGCTCTCTCTCCCCCCCACCCCTTCGCGCGCCCTTTTTACCCACCATGCTTTGCGGGGGCCGTTGACAAGTGGATCCAAGATGGCGTAGAAAGTAATGACAGGTAAGTCCGGACTTCCCCATTCCCTCGCTTGGAGGACGAAGGGCACGGAGCGGGCGGGCGGGGGAGGCCTCCGGCTGGGGCCCGGGCGGCGTCGGTTGGGGGTGGGGTGGGCTCCCCGGGGGGGCCTCCCCTTTTGCCGAGGCCGGCCTGAGGCGGAGGCTGCTAGGCCCCGCGGGAGGTCCAACGGGTGCCGGCTCCAGAGGGCCCTGTGGCTGCCGATGGGCCTGCGAGAGAGAGAGGAGGAGGAGGAGCATCAGGAGCAGCAGCACCGGGGCTGTTTACAAGCAGACGACGACGAAGCCCCGAGATTACGCTCCCGGCGGTGGGCTGAAGCGTATTGGGGGGGGGGGGAGGCGGTCAGGCAGGCAGACTCGGTGACGGGACGGAGGGTCGGGCCACCGGGGCGGCTGCGGATCGGGGACGGCATGCCAAGCGGTTGGCGAGCGAAGGAAACGTAAACTTACACGGATGGGTGGGGTAAGATGCCTCCGCGTGGTGGTTTCAGTTATTTTATAATTTTTATTTTAAATGCCAGAAATGCGTCCGCCTTGCTTTTAAGCCAGGCAAAGGAGGGAGCGTTTAAAGGGCGGCGATAGTTAAGATTAAAACTAAAAATAAAATTCTTGGCTGATCGAATGGGTCAAGCCTTTGCGAAACGGAGGAGGCGAACAACAACTCCTAACTTGGTTTTTTTAGGCGGCCCTGTCTTCGACGCCTGCCTCACGCAACAGCTCTGTCGGCGCCGAGAAAGTTGGGGGAGGCCCCGCTGCCAGAGTCAAGCGTTACTTTTTGTTTTGGTTGCCCCAGACGTCTTAGGGACTGAGATTTAAGGGATGAGTTGTAAGGATCGCTGGGTGGTAAACAGATCGAGGACTACGTTTTATGAGAAAATCTGTTCTAAGCTGTTAGTGAAGGTAGCTAATGTTACAAGAAAGGTAAAGGTAAAGGTTCCCCATCACATGCGTGCTAGTCGTGTCCGACTCTAGGGGCGGCGCTCATCTCCGTTTCCAAGCCGAAGAACCAGTGTTGTGCAAGCCCGTGGCCATGTGGCCGGCATGGCTGAACGCATTTCTGTGCATGGAACACTCTTTTCCTTCCTTCTTTTCATGGTGGCACCTATTGATCTACTTGCATTTACATGCTTTCGAACTGCTAGGTTGGCAGGAGCTGGAGTTAACAGCCTGAGCTCACTCCGCTGAGAGTTTTGATATGGTATCAACATGAATTCAACTTTGATTTTAATCTCCTTAATAAAAATATAGCATATAAGTGCTAAATGGGTTGTGTTTAAGCCATCTAAAATACCATATCTCCCTTTATGAGCCTAACCAGGTATTAAAATAATCAGGAGCAGGCTTACTCTCAGTTCCACCACTCTCATAGGCACATTTGGTGAGGACATGGGGCAGGGCCTTCTCTGTTGCTGCTCTCCAACTCTGGAACTGCCTGTCCCCAGGCTGGCCTTTTCTCTGCTGTTCTTCTCCAAGCTGTCAAAGATGTTACTCTTCATGCAGACTTTCCTTTAAATGATTGGTTGGACCATGAAAATTTTTAAAGGGAACATTTTATTCTGTTTTACTTGTGTTTTTAATATTGTTCTTATTATCATTTTTAATATGATACTTGTTTAATTCTTTTTGAATATTTAGGAATTTGGCATTTAGCATTTTTCTTTTAATACTGTAAGCCAGTATTTTGATCCTTTAGGAGAATGGTGGCATATAAATATTTTAAATAAATAAGATCACAAATATGAGCAACTAGTTAAAAAGTGCTTCCTCTTAAGCCTGTCGTTCACTCTTAACTGGAAATGCCCTGGCAAACTCAGCAGGGTTTGCAAGTAAACATGTAAAGGATTACATTGTAAGTGTAGTTTGTTCAGCTATTCCTTTGTAGTTAAGAAAAATGCAAAGGATGGGTAACATATACAACAGATAAATAAAATTATTTATCTGTTCAGTACAACTTAAAATCAGAACCATTGGGGGATAGCAGATGGTTTGGTGATTACTCATTCAGCTAGCATTATAAAATGACTACAAATATTATATATGTCTTCTCTATGCAAAGTCTTGTATTATAGAATGGAAATTAATATTTAAAAAATAAGAATATTTCAGAATAAAAATTTCTTTGTTCCTAATCCTTAACATTACAGAAAAATTGACCTCCTAAATATTTTATTTGAGCAGAAAGATGATCAATTTTTCTAAGTAGGTCCCGGAAGAATAGTTGTTGCAGTATCTCCAACTTAAGACCTGAGTTACAACTCAGAGTTCCTTCATTGTTCATGAGTCACTACATTCTCTGATCTTTAAGTCATTTTGCAGTGTGCCATGGTGGCTTCGTTTCTGTTACTAATAGCCTAGAGACCTGTTGATAATTTTTTAGATGCTCTTTCTGCTTTTCAGAATCATTACAGCACTGAAAGTTTGCATCTAATGTTTGGTGGATTAAATATTTAAATTGTTGCATAGCTGGTTGTGTAAACAAGGCTTTTTTGTAATGTTTCATGTTTTCATTTATAGAAAATGTACAACTGTATATGCAAATATATGATGGAAAATAGTTGTGTGTGTGGTTTCATTGGCGTAGAGCTGTGATTCGGGAAGTTGTTTTTGAGCTTTGATGTGAGGTTCATTTCTCTTATCCTTATAGAATTGCTATTAACAATTGCGTGCTGTCAAATCAATTCTGCCTTATGGTGACCCATTTTCAGGTTTTTGTAGGCAGAGAATTCTTAGAAATGATTTGCCATTCCATTCTTCTGGGTGCTTCTCAGGCTTGTGCAATTTGCCTAAGGCCACACAGGTTGGCTGTTTTCCTTGGCGGCACAGTGGGGAATCAAATTCCCTACCTCAGTTTGCAAAAACTTAACTCACCAAGCTATCCAGGCAGCCACCCTGAAGGATAAGACTGAAGCAAAGATAAGCAGGTATTTTGCAGAAAATGGCCTTACACCATCTAATAATTGCCCGGTTTTTGAGCTGACATGCAGCATCTGCTGGATGACTGTCACTCACCTATTATGCTGAAGCTGTTTTGTGTAGCAGAAGTGGGAACACGTTAGCATGACCTCCAACAGTAAATAGCTGAAATCTAACTGTTGACTTGCAGTGGCTATATTTTCTCAGATCTCTTAGGCCAGTGATGGAGAACCTTTTAGAGACCGAGTGCCCAAAATGCCATTGAATTGCCAGGCATCCCCAGGACCTGTGGTTTTCTGCTTCTGGCACTTCTGTATCTTAGGTCTCCTTTAGTAGGATGCTGATCTGGTTTGGCCAATGCTGTTCGCAGTTGTTTCTTTGCAATAATATTGTAGTTCACACTACTGCAAGCTTCTGTGGCTGGAGTGGTGGGGTGTTACATCTTAACCACATTTTTAGAATTGTTTTCAGTGACTGATTTGGAGGAAATACATTTTGTTTCTGTGGAGCTAGTCCATTGCTGTTCAACTTCCACAGTTATTTATAGGTGTCTCAAAGATGAAATAGACAATTTAGAAAGCACACAAATGGAGCATACAAATGTTAGTGTCTTCAAAATTGTGTCTTCCCAATTATTATTTGCTGGTGCTCATTCAGGAGGGAATGCAAGTAGTTGTTTCACAGGTATAAACAGGTGAGAAGAAAGATTGCTTCTCACATGCAGCACAGTATATGGAACTTATGGGAACTTGATCACTCAGGTACTGAGTAAGGTTGTATATGAAAAATGCATTAAATAGCATATCAGTCCAACTGGGAACCAATCCTCAATGTTTGGTGTTCTTTATTGTTGCTGGTGTCTCATGCATTTGGCCTTTAAAAACTGATTATTTCTGACTGAATTAAATATATTTTATGGTGAGCAACCTTAGTGTAGAATATACATGACTTAATTTAATGGACAAAATCCTGTTGTATAACTGCTTTGTCTGGGAACGCATTTGGGAGCCTCGGGTCATGAGATGGGGAGGTCTTAGATGGTAAAAAATGCTGCCTACAATCTTGGTTCTGTTTTTTTTTAAACTATTAAAGGTTCCCCACCATCCTGAGGCTCCCCCAAATTTCCCCAGAGCAAAAGGGAGCCTTAATGTGCCTCTGAACATGAAAGGGACGAGAAAATTGCTATGAATTTAAATTAAATGTTTCCAGTGCCAGATCTAGATTATGCTGATAAATATATAAGATATATAGCCTAATATAGTTAGCCATGTTGGAAAGGAAACAGAGGGAGAATTTGCCCATCCCTGATTGACAGAACACTCTGGAATAACCGGGAGTGCCTTCCTAATACAAGAAGTGAGCTCTAATATTGCAGACTGACAGATTATTATCTGGAAACTCAAAACTATACTTACTTGTAATCTTGCAAGAATGTCACGTACTTTCTCTCCTGTCATGCGTGCATAGAACCATTAATAGTTGATTACTACAATATTATTGGATTTAAAAAACAACCCTTAAACAATCCTTGGATGTCTGTGAAGTTTATCAGTCATATACAGGTGAGGTTATCTGAAAGTTGAGTCATGACAACTGGAGTTATTTTCTTGAGAGATCAAAACATTTTGCTACTCATCTAAGCAACTTAGTCAGTCTGAGGAAAGTTAGTGGCAAGTCCTCCAATTTATAGTTCACATTCCTTTCACAACACCCTGGTCTGAATAGGCCCATAGGTTGGACAATGGCCTGAATAGGCTTATAGGTGGACAATGGCCTGAATAGACTTGTTAGGTAGACAGTGGTCTAGTGTGTGTGAAAATCCCACCTGTGCAAACCTTCCCAAAATCCAGTAAGTATGGGTCATTAACTATGGACTTGCTGGTGGAGGTGTGATTTGTCTGGGGATTGATGGCAACGCAGTCATATCTGAATAAGCTTTGGTACTTCTTTGCAGTTCAATTTCAGCTGAACTTCTGGATTCCTTTAAACCAATAATTTTCTTCCTTGCGCTTTATACTCACCAACCCATCCTGGTGTGCTTTGGTTGGCAAAGACATTAAACAACGCTTCGTTTCATCTGTGGGCAGTTGTGCTGATTCTATTTTTAAAACGTATTCATTCACATGTGTATCCCATTGATTTGAATTTAGATTTTGGAGAAAGATACATTTTAAAATGTTTCAGTTATCATCATTCAGAAATATGCATTTTTTCCATTCCCAAATCATGCATTTCCTGCTTTTAGTTGTCATTGCCCTCCTGCTCTGTGTGCTCAAACACAATTTCACAAGTAGCTTTCTAGCTTACATTATTGCCATTTTCCCCACTTTTTCTGATGGCTAGTGAAATTGACATGGTTGGCAGCTAGACTACTCAGTTTAATATACTGTACAGGAATTGTTTATGTTGGTGCTAATATGCCCCTTTTCACATTCAGTCGTAACAGTGAGGGCAGGGGAAAGAAGCGTATGGAAGAATTTTCAAATTCATGTGAGTGACTCTATCAGGGATTTCCCTTGGTGATGCCTGTTTCCCTGAAGGACAGATAATGAGAGAGTGAGAGAAACCTGCAAATGAGGGGGGTGGGTGGGAAGCCACTCAAATGCATCCAGCCCTCTGGGGAAATGCTAATTGCTTCACATGGAATGCATCTGTTTACAGGTGGCAAGAAAAATGCTCTTGAAAATTCATCTTCTGACATGGACAATCCATAGGCTGATAAACATGGATTTAAAATCGCATACAGTATCTTTATTTATACTTGTTCACTAACAATGGGAAACTGAAATGAACATCAAGTGGCTTATTATAAATGCATTATGAACAGTACATGCATAAGAGGCTGACTATTACAGCTTATATAGGCCATGCCAGTCAGATATAGGGTATAATGATAGGGCCTGTCTCAGTTTCTTATTTTAATTTTAAGAAAAAGGAATCTGGGTCTATTCTGTACTACTCACAATAATTGAAAGAAAGACAAATATGGTATATGCGGTCTGTATGTTCTGTGTCTGTATAAGTATGACAAAAGGAATGCAGTCTGCTACATGCCCATGCTTGAAATGCCTGTATTTATGAACTTGCATATAGAAAATTAGCAAGCTGGCCTTTGTATAAAAAAGCTTTTTTATATTTCTACTAATTCATTTATTTAGAACTCACCCCATCTCATTTTTCCTCCTTCATAGGAAAATTGGAGGAATTGGAGGAAAATTGGAGGAATTCTAGGAATCATAAGTCATGAAAGAGCATAACAAGAGTATAGCATCCTGAAAGTGGACATAGACTCATGGAGGATTTCTGCGTCTGATCTTTGATTCTATCTTTTAATCCTTATGAAGCTACTCTGGTGGTCTAGAGAGTTTTTTCAGGAATGCAGATGGTTGCAGGAAAAAGGATGGGATGGGTCTGTTTTGTTCTACTAAAAGTTTTCCATGTGGTTTGTTCCACTTATGTTCTCAAGATCCAAGCCACAAGATCTTGTATTAAAAATAATCAAAGCAATGTGCAACTAAAAACAAGTTAACAGCAAGTAAAGACAAACTCATCAGCAGAAATTATAGCAAATTGGCATGGCTCTGTTGTAATGTTTCAAAAGCCTTAGTGGGTAAATGTTTAGAAGGAAAGCTGAGTAATTGGTCTGAATGGATGTGTACATAATGAAAGGCATTACGTTCATATTTGTGCTTACTTTCTTTGGACTGATTTGTTCTACATATGCTGTAGAATAATTAGAATCCTGTATTGGTGTTTTTATATGGTTTGTCTCACTTGCTGTGGCTGTTGAGGGTGAGGTGCATCCTGTTTGCGTAAATTAACATGTGATAGAGATGTGCCCCAGCACCCCATCAGTTAGCTGCAATTAGCCATGGTAGGTTACATGAACTTTGCAACACCAGTAGGATGCTGGCTAGGCTTATGTATTAGCTGGCCCTACTCACTATGTATTAACTATCCCTAAACTAAAATAGGTTAGTTTTAATTTTTGTCAGGCAATAGCAGAGTCACAAACATGATATATGAAGATTAGCTGTAGAGATGGAGGGGTGGAATTGTTTTAGTGTTTAAAGCCAGAAGAATTGATCATTTCCACTGTTTTTACAAACACTTTAAAATTGTTCCATAACATTTGTTAGTAAGAGTTCCTGTATGGCACTGCAGCATTAGGCAAGCGTGGCTTTTTCAAAGCCAAGTTAGTAGAACTAAAAAGAAGTGTAAAAGGTGTGGTCTATGTACTAGTATTGTCATATTTTCAGGAATACTTGAAGTCAGAACCTGTGTAATTTGTGTTCTGACTATTAAATGTGAAAGTTATAATGTACCATAGTAGTTTAGCTATTAAATAATAAATGTTTTTCAGATGATTAAGTCCCAAGCATTGTGGATAAGGGGACACATGTTTAAGAGTTAAAACAACTTGCAAATACAGTGGTATCTCTTCTTATGAGTGGCTCTACTTACGAGCAATTCAAATTAAGAGTGAAAACCGTTTAACTGCTGCCTTATAAATTTTAGATATGGTCTGCTCTATGTATAATTTTTTATTTTTTTCTATTATTTATTTATTTATTTGATTTTTTAGATATGGCTGCTCTACTTACGAGTTGTTCGACTTATGAGCATGCATTTGGAATGGATTAAACTCATAAGTAGCGGTACCACTGTACATACAGCAATCAACAACATGAAATTATGAATTCAGAACTTGGCAGTGTGGTCAAGCCCAAACTCTTAACTGTGATTCTATTTTGTTTAATGTTCAGCCATTATGCTGATTGAGGCATGTCCAAACTTTGGCCGTCCTGATGTTTTGGACCACAACTCCCAGAATTCTAAGCTTAGATTGCCAATGACAAAGGACTGTGGGAGTTGTGGTCCAAAACATTTAGAGGGCCGAAGTTTGGACATGCTAATTTGAGAAATTTTTCGAAAAAATTTTGGGAGTCTGTTGAGAGTCTGTGAGTCTGTCATATGAAACATCCTGCTAATATTCCATGTGCTTCCTTAAGATATTTTAAAAGATGCAAGGTTGCTAAGAATCTCTTTGTGAGCAAGGTAAGATTGCAAGTGACTGGTTGAAGGTTCTGCTGAGAACCTCTTGGCTGAGTGGACACCTGAATCCACATCTAATCTAACCCTTCACTCTTCCACTATATCAAACAGTTAAGTTTTATGAGGTATTAAAAATTGTTCAGTAAAGCAAATGAGTAAAATCGACATGCTAAATTATATTTTGTTCTATTTATGATTCTGACATTATTTGGAAAGTATTCTAATTGATGACAATACTAAAAAAATCCAGCAACCCAACATCACTGCTTAGATGAAAACTGGTGACTACAGAAGTTGGGCATAGATAGTCTTGCAATTTTTAGTCATACATACTATAATTTGTATTGAATATATCCATATTTAGCTGAAATTTATTTTTTTTATTAAATACAGCAAGTTGTGAAGCATTTAGCAATGAGAATAATATGCAGGAAAACTGACCATAGAAACCAGTGGATTTCAATTCCATATGAATGCATGACAGTACATTTTAGGCTCTATCTGGGTCTCTTTTAATAGTTGGATGACCATCTGTCAGAGATGATTTAGCTTTACCTTTCCTGATTTGTCAGGAGATTGACCCTTGTGGTACAGTTTATGATCTCATTGTTAAAGAAGAGTGTCAGAAGAAAGCAATTGACATGCAAAGTTATAGTTACTTTGATAAATGTTACACAGATGAATCACAATGGTTATAATATAATGCCAGTATTTTATTATATTGTAATATAAGATACCCCTCAATTCCATGCTTCTCAAACTGAATATGTCTTAATTGTAATGGACTGTATATTGTCTCTTTTTACTGTAAGCCACCTTGGGTCCTTTTCTAAGGAGAAAGGCGGGGTAAAAATAATCAAAAATTAAAAATAATAATATAAATGTTATAGCTAGTGTAAAGTGGATAAAAATCAATTGTTATTTTTTAAATTAATTTTAAAATTTAAATTGGATTTTTATTTTGTTAATTTAAAAAAAATTAAAATCCCATGTAGCAAGAGTTCTCATTTCAACTGTCATTGTTCAAAAATCTGATTATGGAATAAGAATTATAAATTTTGTTCATGTATGAAACAAGATTTTCATATAATCTTTTTTAAAAGCTTTGAAAATAGGGTCCAGATAAAACTTCCAATTTTATCAAGGCTTCTGTATAAATGGCTTAGATTTGTCTTTCTGTCTTCATAGGTCTTAATCTAGAAGATAATATGAAACATAACGAGTTAACAGCAGTATGTGGAGAGAAGTAAGAAACCTGATCAACAGGACTTTTTAACTGACTGAAGTTATTCTTGGAGCTGTTTTTTCTTTCACCAAGATAAGCATTGAACGTTCTTGGAAGCCCTATTAACATATCTGTGCTTCCTTTCATTTTTTTGAGCAATGCATATCGGTTTAGAGCAGCAATCTGCTATCTTCATTTGACTTTGTTTAGACAAAGTCAAACCCTTATCTCTCTCTGTAAGTGCACACATTCAGACTTTGGATGTGTCAGTAAATAGAGGATTATTGGAGATGGAGCCAATCTCAGCAAGATGATTCTAAAAAGTATCTGTTTTGAACAATATGTAGAGCAATAACTTTTTGGAGGGGAAATAGAATCATAGAATCATAGAGTTGGAAGAGACCACAAGGGCCATCCAGTTCACCCCCCTGCCATGCAGGAACCCCGCCTCACATGATTAAATTGAATCTTTCTGAGTAGTAATTTAAATTAAGTTTTGAATAGTAATTTGATGTTTGTGATTAATTTATATACGTATTGCTACGGCAGTGGTTTCAAACTGCATTCTGGGAATGCCTGACATTCCTTGGAAATAAGGGCAAGTATATAAAGGAAATATTTGCTGCCTGAAATCCAGTAATTTAGTTACATGGTGTAAGTCTGATGGTGTCATCAGCCATAGCTGTATTGTATTTTAATATAAGGGGTTAATCATTGTAGTACCCCAGAAACCATATAATGCAATTCCAAGATGAGTGATGGCTTGTTTGTAATATGTTTGGCTGGTGTACAGAATATTTTTGCCTGTTTATATTATAGTGTGATAGGATTTTTTGAGGGAGGAAAGCATGAATGGGCCGCTGTTGCCCTGTTCCCTTGTTTTCGTAAGAGCTGGACCTTATATTAATGATCATGCAGTTACTTATCTTGGAGGCATTTGAAATCAGAGTTTCAATTTTTGAAATGGAGTTTTGATGATATAAATAAAAATAAGTCATTGATTTTTATCCATTCTGGATTCCACTTCAGTCTTGCTGGGATCCATGGCTGTTGCTGTTTGTGGATGACCACAGTTGTCTGCCCATTATGATCTTCAAGCGGATATCTTGGAAAAAATGTGCAACTAAAATGAACTTGAGTGTATTTTGAAGTGTAAATTATATAGAGTATTATTGGAACAGTTAATTTGTTCAAAAATATGTGTTCTGATTATCTCTTTAAATAAGCCAAATATTTTCTGTACATTTCCCAGTCCTTCATTACAACATGTTTAGTGATCATCACGTGTGCTACACTTTTGGAAGAACATTGTCATATTGGAGGGAGCATGTCCAGAGAGGAGCAGCTAGGACGGCGAGGAACTCGGCAGGGAACCGACTGCTATGTGCAGCAGTTGAAAGAGCCATGTGTGCTTGCGAAAGAGATAAGATTAAGGGGGAATAGTAGGGCTTTTGAGATATCTGAGAAATTGTTGCACAAAAAATGAAGCAGAACTGTTTGTGTTATAGAGCTCTCCTTCATGGCTCCTTGGTGTTTTTTTTTCCATTGGCAGTTGAAAACCTACCTCTTTACAGAGGCTTTTTGGGGATCCAGCAGGCCACATAGGCAGGGAAGTCTTTTAAAAGCTGCTTTATGGTTATTATATAATGTTTTAAAATATCCATATATCATAGTTTTAAACTTTTAAGTAGTATGTTCTAAATTATTGGTGGATTTCATTTTTGGGGGGGGGTAAGATTGCTTGGGTTCCTGCTAGCAGAGAAAGGCAGCATAGAAGATAAATGAACAAAATAAACAGACATATTGCTTTAGAAGGCAGAACTAGAAGGCAGCAGATACTTTGTGATGTAAACATGATTTGGGAGGCTGACAATTAATATATGGCAGCCCTAAAAGTGTGTGTGTGTGTGTGTGTGTGTGTGTGTGTGTGTGTGTGTGTGTGTGTGTGTTGTGTTTGTAAGTGAGCTGCCTGCAGAAGCACTGCAGTTGCTTGAAAAAAGTTAATGTCAGTAAGTTCTCTAAGGCTGGATTTCACTCTTCTCAACCTATGCAAAGGTAGCAGATTTGCCATGGTCACTTATTTCATTCTTGCCGCGCAGTATGTGGCTTCCCCCTCCAAGTACAAACTGCCCATCTTCACCTTTGCTCAGAAGACATCATCAGAGAGGCAGCTTTTATTTGACCAAGCAAATGAAATTTATCTAGCTGTATATTTTACAATTGATATGGGAATAACTAATCTACACCTAATAATTTTAAAAGGCACACATTTCATGAGAATACAGGGTAGGAGAAGGAGGATATTCTGCTGTGACTGAGTAGGTCTTAGTAATGTAGTAAACTTTTTTGTAGTACTTCAGTGAGAGCTTTCCTCACACCTATTTGCAAAACTGTATTATTGCAAAATTATTCTTTTTGCTTATACTGCTCTGTCGATCCTTCCAAGTCATTGTGATTTTATTATTGTAGACTGGCTGTGTGGTAGGGCATGGATCTGAAATACATGGAGCCTACACCTGAGAAATTTCCAAGTGTGGACAACAGCTTTAAAAATCAACTTGCTGTAGCTCTCCAAGCATTTCTTTTTGTTAAAAAACAGTGATTTCTAGAAAATTTTCTGTGCATATGAAAAAGTGTCAGGTGTTGCATGGCAATTGGTCTAATTACTAGTCTGTTTTTATGTTTTATGTAGCATGTGTCCCACTGAAATAATCAGGCATTATTATTTATTTTAAACAGTGATTGAATTTTCTGTGTTTGTGGATTAGAACCATTTGGAACAAAACATTTTAAAATAGTCTAAACTAAAGATTTCAGGAAATGTTGAAATGTCAGTCCTTGTGACGTCAGACGTGTAGGCTCCTCAGTAGCATTGCCTGGAATGACCCACAGCTGGTAAATCACTTGTATTTACCTGCCTCTTCTGGCCACACAATGTGTTTGCACAATTGTATTATCAAAAGTTATACCATACAGAATCAGTGTTTTGCCTGAGTATACAGTGGCTGTTTTTGCTGAGCTTCTTCCCCAATGTATGATCCATGGATTGCACAGTTGATGTACATATGATAGAAAACTTTAGAGCAATATATGGTACTCTGGAAATTGTGAATTGTGGCTCCTATCATCTCACACCATTACTTGTTCTTGGGCTGATAGATATTGCCACCTGACAAAATCTAGAAGTACATTGGTTGCTGAATTACAGGTTGCACAGCTGTCACAGTGCTGGCCAGAAGCTCCCAAGGTGGCATTTTCTTTTGCAGCTGTCTAGTTTCATTTATTCAGTTGCAATGAGTATATTTGGAGGCTGATAAACAGTTAATTGTTTTCCAAGAGCAGTGCACATACATTTGCTACATACATAGCTGAAATAATCACGGTGAAGGCAACAGAGATATGTGCTCTTATTACATTTCAGGTTGGTAACTACCATATTTTTTGCTCCATAAGATGCACTGGACCATATGACCCACCTAGTTTCAGAGGTATGTATGTGTGAAAAAAATTTCACACATACATACTGTGGTCCTGGTACATCTCCAGCCCCCATTTACTCTTCAGCCATGCTGCTCTTGGGAGGTCCAGTGCGGCACGGCTGGAGAGTAAAATGCGAAGACGAGCTGCCCGGGTCTCCATGCTGGAAAGCCTCTGGCCCTTGCAGAGGCCTCCGGACCCAGTGCAGGTCACAGCCCCAGCAGAGGCTTCCTGACCTGTCTGTATAAAAAAATACCTTGCATGATAGATTTGTTTCATAGAATAGAAGGAGAGTAAACAGCCCTATTGGAGACCATAGAGATGAGAAATGGGCTAGAGAGCAACCATCCACCATGATGACCATAGAGCTGAAGGGGAGAGCTTCCTCTCCTGGATTCACATTCTGCCCATCTTGAAGAGTGGCTCTGTGGTCATCATGGTGGGTGATTACTCTCTAGCCCATTTCTCATATCTATGGTCTCCGGGAGGGCTGTTTACTCTCCGTGATGTAATGTCAAAAGAATGGAGGAAAAAACTTACTTTTCCATTCTGCCTTCAGGAGTCTTGGAAGGACACTTACTGGTGTTTCTCTGGCTTCTCTTTAGCATATGGGTACCATTTTTATATACCTGTATTGCCCAGGAGCAATGCTGTCGGGTGATGTTGTATTTCTAATTTTAGGAAGAACACGATAGTGTTGTTGTTGTGGGCTATCAAGTTGGAATTGACTTATAGTGACCCTTGTAGGGCTTTCAAGGTAAATCAGATATTTAAGGATTGGCTTTACCGACTTTATACCCCCCCCTAAGTTTTTGTGGCTGAGTGAAATTTTAAGGAAGGCCTATTGAGTTCTAATCTGTCGCTTTATCCATTATACCACACTAGAGGTCCAGGATGGTTTCACCAAGTGACAATTAGCATGACTGTCAGAGTTGGGAAGATTTCAAGTGAATTTTGCCCCAATACCATCCCTTAAAATTTGCTACTATCAATAAAGCAACTTAAGTGCCCTTGGCTCTTATCTCAACATAGATAAAATCTGTTTACACTGTATTTTTCTTGAAGTTTTATTACACATAGGAATATCTGGTGGGGAGAAGGACAGAGATTCAACGAATTCCTTAGAACAAAGTTCTGTGGCTTTCTTTGGTATTTATTTCCATTATGAGTGTTTCCATAATTTCTACCCAGCAATTATTTTAAAGATTTTGGACCTTGTACTTTACCGTAAGCTTGTTTTTGAAGGCCTGTTTCTTCTTTTTTCAAGAGTGGTTTCTTCCATAGCCACTGCTATTATAAAATACCTTCAAGTAATGTGTTGAGTTCACTTTGAAAACCTGGACTCATAATTTCAGGAAATGCTTTACTGATGTTGTCAGTAATTGTTCTCAGTCGCTACCAAAAGTTATTGATACTTTTGTGAGATCTTGAAAAAGAAGCAAGCCATCGGGATGCCAGAATGAATGCCCAACACCTTCCTTCACCTAGCTTCAGAAGTACCTGTATTTAAAATCTTTCTTTGGACCATACAGAGTACCAACCATGAAATCTTATCTGAAGCTCTGGTAAATGCATTTGAAAAATGCCACGGTCTCAGTGAGGATCAGCATTTGTTTTCTTATCATGTGTTGGAACTAGTCAGGTTTCATTCATATCCTTGCTGGGTTTTCCATAGATTGGAAATATTAGTGGACATTAAATATACCTGTTGGTGCTGTTTCTTTTGGCATTAGTGTCAAGTAGGAGAGCCAATAAGAAGCTAGAGGAAACAAGGGGATCAAGCAGATGTATATGCAAAATATAGTGTTATGCAAGTGTGTTGTGCTTAAAACCTCAGAATGTAACTCATGGCATCATATTCTATTGGAGAAAAAAGAAAATGAGATTTTGCTGAAATCCTGTTGCTTAGCATAGTAACTCACACTAGAGTTAGGCAATTTGAATCAGTGGGGATTTGATGAGTCACCTCCTCCATAAGTTCCATTGATTCCAATGGGCCTACTGTAGTCATGACCTACTGTAGTCATGACCTATTTTAAAGCAGTAAGTTGCAACTAGGCCCATTTCAGTCAATGGAATTTGCAGAGTTGTTTTTCCAAATCACCAAAGAGTGAATGGGCCAACTGTAGTGCGACTTACTGCATTAAATTACAGGATTGCTATCACTATAAAAAATTCAGCCATTTAAAATAGGAAATGTGGAAGGGTGAAAATACATCAGTCTTGACAGAAATACCCAACAAACTGCAGATCACATTAATATTCATAATATTTACCATATCTATAACACTTTAGAGGGCTCAATGCACTTGACATATGTTACGAAGCTAATTGTTAAAATGTGTAAACTATTCATTTAAGTTATATATGGCTGTGGGTATTTTTTTGTGCTCTAAAATCTTGTGAGCTGCCTCAAGTTTTTTTTTGATAGAGAAGAGGAAGGCAAACTGAGCAAAACTGCCTGTACTGCAGGTAAAACTGTGCTCACGACCTGGGGTTCAATCCCTGGTAGCAGGCTCAAGGTTCACTCAGCCTTCCATCCTTCTGAGGTCTGTAAAATGAGTACCCAGCTTGCCGGGAGGGGGGCAATGTGTAACCTGCATACTGTAATTAAACTATAAACCACCCAGAGACTACTTGAAGTGGTATGGGGAGGTGTATAAGCAGAGCACTTTGCTTTGCTTTGCAATAATAACATTTTAGAAGACAGGGCAATATTATTATCCCCCACCCCCACCCCTGACACCCACACATAAGGTTAAAATGCTACTAAGCTCTGTGGGATCTGCTCCTAGTGTGTAGGGGGTGTTAAGCTTAAATGTCCCATATGAATGTGTACAGGTGATGACTTACACGTAGGGTTGTAATTGTACATTTCCATTGGAGTGATACTTATTACCATGAACTGGAAAGGTATGTGAAACAGGTCATTTGTGTGGCTTTGTGTTTCAATTGGTGAATTTTCCATTATTTCTAAATGGATTTTTGTGGATGCATTAAATAAACCATTACTGTAATACATTGTAGTAGGGCATCATCGGTAAGCTGCTTCCCAAATGAAAAACTTTCATTTTGGTTCTGCTTTAAGCATATTCCCCTTTGCATGTTTATTCTTGGCTTGTTGCTGAGCCATTTATCCAACCATGAAATGATTCTTTCACAGCTTATTATGTGTCGAGAAAGGTTGAGGTTTATATTAAACTAAGTGAGCTAGACTTTTCTTTTTACATGCTTCTTCATTCTCAGCCAACATCTGTCTCCATCTGCAGTAATGTCTGACTCCTGAAAGTGACAGAAACAAATTTAGTTATTGTGGTTTTCAGCTGCTGTTTTCAGATAATTTTAGTGTGCTTTCAGTAAGTTGTTCACAATCTAGTTGAAAACCTGAATTCACAGTTCGGAGCGTCTGCTCATGTACTTGAGCACTGAGCTGTTGAGAGGCTCGTTCTCTGATACCTGAAGGATGTTTGGGTCTCCAAAAACATGAAGGAGTTATCCTACTGATGCTGTTTGTCTTCTCAGTGGAAAGATAAACTCATTGAGTACCTATGGCTCTTTCTTAGAGTCCCAGCACTCATACCCTTACCTGTCATGGTGTTTTTGCTTTCCTAGTTGGGTACAAGAGCAAAACGCCACAGTTAGAGCATGATTCCCAGTCCTGATGAACTCCAGCTAGTTATGAGATGTCCTGACCATTGGCTGGATTGATAGGAGTTGTAATCCAAAATTTCTAGAGGCCAGTAGCTTGGGAAATATACTGACAATGTGTCCTATGCAGTCTCTGAGCTCCAGAAAAAAAATTGGTTTATTTAAAAAAAACATACGGTACCATCTGCATAAGGAAAATCATGGACTCTGTGGTGGCTGATTAATGCTTGTTGTGACGCACACCCAATTACACAGTTGGGTTCATGCCCAGGAACTCAAGCACCATCTTGTTGATAGGTGGCAATTTGCCTCACTGGTGCGGGCATGACTGTATTGTGTCTGTTGGATGCACTGTTTAAAACACTTTGGGAAACTGATCTTTCCTTTCTCTTTTACCCCTGAGAATTTTATCCAGAGTGTTGAGGTCTGTTCTGTATTCTGCAGGGTTACTGTGAGAGTGGGGAGGAGGACAATACTTTGAAATTGGCCAAAGCGATCTTATATCACATTATTGGGGTTGTACCAGTGGGTGCATATCATTTGCATAGCTGTTTATATTTCTAAGACATTGTTTCATAGTAAAGGTTTTAGTCTCTGCTGTCTGTGAATCAATTTTAAATATTGAGACAGAAACCCCCCCCTAAAGGTATGTTAATGGGGTTGCTAGTAATATGTTATCCCAGAAGGCCAAGCTAAAATAATGGCTGTTTGCATTTGCATTTTTCGTTCACATAGTGAATTGCCACAGGACAACATGTCTCAATTGCTGTGTGTGACTTGACACTACTTGATGAAAATCAGTGTTTTATTATATCCCCTGGAATGTGTGTAAAGAGCGGGGGAGGGGGGAATCCTGCCTCACAAGACAGACCTTTCCTGAGGGTGTGAAATTTTGCTTCTACTTTGCGTAGCTGAAGCCACAAGATTTAAGTTGGCTGTCCTGCGGGTAACAAAAATAAAATGGGTTTCTTGGCTACCTTTTACACAGTGCCAGCTTGGAAAACCGGGAGAACTCTAGAAAGTTGCTGAGCTTAATTTCCAAGGTATTTTTGACATGACACACAGTTGTACAGTGACCATAATGGTCATTGAGAATAAATTTAAACCTAAACTGCGGTGATACCTATATATGGTTGCTCTTTCAGAAAAAGCCTTTCACACTCCTCCTCTTCACTTAGCTGTATAAAACCTAGTGCATCTGGTGAGTTGTCAAGAGGATGTGTAATATGTAGAGAACCTCCCCTTCTCCCATGATGAGAATGAAAACATCAGACGGTATAAAGCATCACAGAGACAGTGATCAATGGAAGATTTTGTGTTTTCAAGCTGTGTGCTCTGCAATACACAAAATACTGAGCAGATGTCGAATGCTTTCCATTTGTGGCATGACATACAGTATTTAAAATATGGATTCTTTAGAACATAAAGCACCAATGCTCTTGTTTCAGTTGTGGTTTTCCCCCAACTCAATGTTAACTTTCAGCTTTGTCGCAAATGTTTAAGGCAGGGGTCCCCAACCTAAGGCCCCAGGGCTGGATGCGGCCCCCAAAGGTCCTGAATCTGGCCCCCGGGACCAATTGCAACCCCCCCACCTACCCCCTGCTTTGCGAGCAAGCCAGCCTCCACATCTGCTTCTATTGCTGAGGCAGTTCAAAGTGGTGGGCTATGTTGCTTTTCCCACTCCCCCCAACTACTGCCCAGATGATCAGCATGCTGGCTAGTGGAGCATTCAAAGTAGGAGGGCTACGGCAAGGTCCCCCACTCCTCCGCCCACCACCCAGATGGTCAGGGCACCGGGTGCAGCCGAGCGGGGCAATTTAAAACAGGAGGGCTGCAGCAAGGTCTTCCACTCCCTCCATGGCCCTGAGCCCCCCTGCTCCCCCCCCACCTGTGTTATTGTAGTTGTGAGGAAAGAAGGGGGCAGGCGGAGGCAGCGCCAGCCAGCCTTCCGAGCCAGAGCAGCCAGGGCAGTGGACCGCTGGAGGGATGGATGGCAGGGGACCGAGGGGGAAACGGAGCTACTTCCCACCCACCCAGACCCCACTGAGCTGCTACCTTGCTCCGTGGAGCGAGGAAGGGGAGGAGGGAGCACAGCCATGGCTGGAGGCTGAAGCTGCCACCACCATCACCGGGTTAGAGACCAGCGAGGAGGAGGTGGTGGAGAAAGAAGAGAAGGGAAGAGAAGGCCAACGGTGGCCTGGGCCTGGTTCCTAGGAGGCTGGCAGGGCTGCATTTGTCCCCGGTTGCTGATGGGCGGGCTGGTGAGGCAAGAGAGCACTGCAGCCTGGCTGGACTCGGCCAGTGAGCGGGCTGCAGGTGGCTTTGGGCATGCCTTCCTTCCTCCCCTCCCTCCTTCCCCGCCCTTGCTCCCTCCCTCCTTCCCTCACTTGCAGTGCACCAAGTTGGGCCGGGCACAGTGAGGAAGTGATGGCCAGGGCAGACGGCTGGATCTGTGCGCAGTGGCACCAGCCTTGCTGCCCTTGCTGCGGCTGCTGCTCCTTATCCTGAGTGGCTGCCCAGAGGGTGATGAGGGGCCTGAGTTTGCCTGAGCTGCCACCTCCTTCCTGATGCAATGAAGGAAGGAAGGAAGGAAGGAAGGAAGGAAGAGCCGCTCCAGCCACTGCCACTGGAGGAGGAGGAGGAGGAGGAGGAGGAAGAAGCACAGCAGAGGGATCCTGGCAGTGGCACCTCAGGGTGGTGATCTGGAGCAGGAGGCATTGCTGGGGCCCTGGAGACACAATGATCATGGGCCAATTGTGGGGGCTTCGCCCACTTGCCCCTCCCTCCCCCCTTTTTTCCATGTCAGCCTTTTTTTTTCTTTTTGGACTGTGTTCCGGCAACCAGTGGTGTCTGGGGAGTGGTGGACCGGCCCGCTGTTTGAAAACTTTGAGGACCCCTGGTTTAAGGGCTTTGTTTGAATGAACCAAAGATTATTGGCCATGGTAGATATGCTTTTTTTCCTTCTCTTGCCTTCTCCTGAAAATGATGGTTAAATTGAGAAGTTAATGAATTTACTAAGTTGTGAATTAACAGTGAATAGTCCCAGTTTTGCCCTTGAGCCTCGAGATCTACATCAGACCTGGGATAGGCAATTAAAAATACATTGTTAGACTTTATATTATAAACATATGTGCTTTTCATCTAATAGGTTTGGTATATTTTAGGGATTTCTTTGTAGAAGAAATTCATTTCCAAGCAGTTGCACAAAGCATATTATTTACACCTGATTCAACATTCGAAAAGGTCAAGAATAGTTTAGCTATTTCAGTTATTTTTAAAATTGTAAATATAAGTAAATAAGGCATGTTTATTGCCTGTTTTGCTACAGTTGGTCAGGTGGTTGTTTAAAAGCTGTTTTAAAGGATCCAGAGTTATGAATTAAGTTGCTTGGTATGCAACAATAAATCTTTTGACATCTGAAATGAGCGCCTGCCATTTTCAGAGAAATGAAACGTTTGTAGAATGAGAGAGGCTTTTAATGGAGCATTGCATAACATTGCAATTGGACTTACACAGTACGTATGAATTAACCACTTCCTTCAGAGAATAGATATTTGCAGAATAGAGGATTTGCATCTGATGCTTTAAAACAAAGAGTATATAGATTATAAATACAATAAGCATTCTCCCTGTGTAAGGGGAACTTCTAGCTATTTTTGGATGATCTTTCCAGCTAAAGTAATGTGAATAAGAGGGTGCCTTGGGAAGTAATATTATATAGTTGGGTGGGAAGCAGAAACAGGTGGGGCCTGCCTCATATCAGAGGTTTGTGTAGATAGCATTGTTTTCAGATAAAATCAGACTATGGTGCACAGAGATGCAAGAAGAATGTCGGGATGACTGGATATAGGAGATTAGGTGGTGACACTTAAATATGTGAGTGTGTTTTGCAAGGCCCTTTTCATGTTACTAGTAACCTGCATTTGAAACCCTTCCTAGTTCACATTTGGGGTTTCTGTTGCTTAGGCACGGCAGAGAGAAGACGAGGGAAGTTGTGTGAACAAGTATCTGAGTCCCTCAAGCAGCAGAATTACGAAGTGTTGGTGAAGTACTGCATGGAGGCAGTATTCGCTCTCTCACTTTCCAAAATTGACCGCACTAAAATTGGAAGCTTTCTCTATAGAATGGCTTCTTCCTCACAACATGAGGGTGTGATGTATGCAGTGGAATTCAGTTAGAAGAATTTGGCCTCATATGAGAATTTCTTCTCATATGAGGCCAAGTGGATACTGAAAGCCCTTCTTGGCACTACATTATCTTGTTCAGTCCAGCAAGCAGTACTTTTTGATGGTTAATAAATTTATCTCCATGACTGTATAACCAAGATGGATGCTGTACTTGTTTCTCATGCTCTTTTGTGGAAGATAGACATGCAAGGGCTATCCAGTGTTGTCCTGTAAGGACATTTGAATTTCTCTTGTTGAGGTGCCCTTATTTTAAGTAGTGTTTGTGTGGTGTCTCCATGATAGAGAAAATACTGTAATTCAAGAGAAAAAGGTGAAATGCATTAAATTGCATTGCAGTTGTAGTGATTCTCTGACAGAAAATGATATGAAGGATACAGTGTGAATAATGGTACGACCAGGTAGTGGGAAACTGTGGGTAAAGTTCAAAGCATTAAGACACAATAATCCATTTTAAATCTCAGCCACTCAGGCAGCCAGTTAGTAATGGGAAGCTTGCCTAAAGAGAAAAGTCTTAGGCTGCTTTTGGAAAAGTGGACAAGATGGTTCCAGCATTGCCTCTTGTGGAAGGGAGTGAAAAACAGCCAAGAAGGATACCGTGGTCAATAGTATCAAAAGATGCTGACAAGTCCAACAGAACCTGTGGGAGCATTCTTCCTAGGTGCACTTCCTGGTGTAGGTCTCTGTCCCATTACTAGGCCTGAAGGCAAATTGAAATGGATCCTGATAATCCCTCTCATCCAGGAACTGCTGGAGCTGAGAAGTCACAGCCCGGTTCAGCACCTTGTTCAAGAATGGAACATTAAAGTTTGGTTGGTAATCATTTAGTATTATGGGACCTACTGAAGGCTTTTTCAACAGTGGCCTTACTATAGCCTCTTTAAGCATGCTGGGAACCTAACCTGTTGCAAGGAGGAATTCACTACTCCTCTTACTCACTTGACCAGTTCTTTTCTGGCAGCTTTTATAAGCAAGGAAGGGCTAGAATCCAGAAGGCATGTGGTAGCCTTTACTTCTCTAAGGATCCCGTTGACATTATCAGACTGTAGATTACAAATTACAAATTACAAATCATTCTTCAGCACAGGGCGCACAGGGGTTGTAGTTACCGCTTCCAAATCAGAGCAGACCTGAGCAGTTCTGAGTTTTTTTATTAAAATATGGCTGTGTTTAACTCTTGCTTTTTTTCTTTCTGCAGAAAAACTATGGGAAGGCAGATGAAGACTGTAGGCATGGTATGTAGTTTCAATTATTTCTTAAATTGTGTAGAAAGGTGCCAAGTCTCCCAAGTTCTAAGTACAGTGGTACCTTGTATAAAGGAATTAATTAGTTCCAAATGAAATTATGTTAAGCAAATTTTCCTTTGTACAATTTCCCCATAGGAATGCATTGAAAATGGAGTAATCCCTAATCATGACCATTTTTATGTTGTATGGATTCTCCCCATAGGCAATTCTCTTAAGCAGATTTCCCCTATCTCTGGAATTTTTTATGTTGTACAGATTTTATGTTATACAAACTATTTATTATACGAGGGTCCACTGTATCTAGCAGTGTCATGGAAGCAAATTTGGCAAACATGGGACTGTTCGTTTGGTTTATCATTTTAAAGGGGCAGTTTTTCAAAAGTCATGTAGTTCTCATAGGATATAAATTCATGGAGCATCAGTAATCTTATTGCATGTTGGTAGGATTAAGATTATCTTCATGATTGAAGGAGATTATAGTACCCGAAAACAGTCTTTACCGTTCTGTCCTTCTGCTCTGCTTCACAATTCAGTAACATTATTATTAACCAGAAATATGTATGGCAAGCTGCATTTGGTTCAGAGTACATATGGTCAGGACCCTGGTGGTGGGAGTTGTGCATAACTTCAGAAGTCACAGAGACATAAACTGTAAGATAAAACGTGAACTACTATTTGAGTGAAAAGAAGCAGAGGAGAAAAAAGAGAGGACATTTTATAGCCCATATATTTCCAGTAAAGGATAGAAGGCACAGTCTTTCTAATGTCTAAGAATTAAAGACCACAGTTCAGTGTGACATATTCCTAGGTAAATACCTAAAAAGTTAATCTAAAAAAATAAAACAAAGGATATTTTGTGTCACCTTTAACTCTCATCCTAGCAGATGGCACATTATAGTACTTCGGGAGCCATGCTTTCTTGAAAAACAACAACACAAATAGCTGACAGAGTTGACAGTTCACCTGAAGCAAAACCCCTGAGTTTCAGCTGACTGCCACATACAGTTCTTGTTTTAACTCCAGTACTGTACAGATAATGCAGAAGCAACTAAGTAACTCTGGGTTTGCTATAAATCCAAGCGCCTTGTGCTTAGAGAAGATGGATGGATGCAGTTTTGAGCTCATTGTGGGAAATTGATATTTTTAAGTTAATGACCTAAAGTTTCTTGAGCCTTCTCCATGTGGAATGTAACATAAGAAATTATGATCAGCCTTCTAATTTGTTTCCCTCCCTATGCCGTTCACTTTTAACAACTCACCTAGTGAAAGGAATTGTTCTGGAAGCCTGTGCATGTTTTTTCACATTTCTACAGGCATGCATTTGTGTTTTATTGATTAACTTAATTTTTGTTTGTGTACCATGTAGTACAATACTGTATATTGAAATACAAATGTCCTGTGATGTTTTTATGGACAAAATATATTTGCAGAAAAGCTGTTGTGACTGCTTAGATGAGCAGCTGTCCCTTCCCACTTGTCAAACTAGAGAGAAAGGGGAAGATGAGCATAATCTGAAACTGCATAAACAACCAATTATTTACCAAATTGGTGAAATATTCCATTTCTAAATGTGAAAACATCCGGTCATTTGCTTTGCAAGCAGGCTGTCTCGATCCTCACAAAAAGTGAGAAGCCAGAATTCACTAGACCAGTGATGGTGAACCTTTTAGAGACTGAGTGCCCAAACTGCAATTCAAAACCCACTATTTTTTTGCAAAGTGCCAATACAGTAATTTAACCTGTATACAGGTGGCTATGAAGGGGTGATGTTGGGTGCCCACAGAAAGGACTCCGAGTGTCACCTTTGGCACCCGTGCCATAGGTTCGCCATCACTGCACTAGACTGTAAAACTGTAGCTGTCCCATCAACAGCTTGTTCAGATTTCCAAATGGCTTTGCTGTGGCCTTGATGGAATAGGTGAGGATGGGTAATATTACCCCACATGACTGTTGCTTCACAGTGAGTTGGGCTTGTGGGAGAAGTTATTCCCCTTTGACCAAAGCAGGGATAGAAAAAGTACATAGCTGTTCCAGTGTTGTGTGTTCTGCAGTCTAGAAGTGCAATGAAAGGAAAATGGTGTTCTTCAGAGGAAACTGAAATGGCTCTTTGACAGTGACTGTGAGTTTGGTCACTGTATGGCTGATGAGGAATACTTGGCACTACCTGTTGAAATAGGCCCAGAATGTGAATACTATGTTCACTTAGAGGATTTCTTATGTACAAAGGTAGTCATGGAATGGTGCGGGAAATGACTCAAAGTGTATATGGAAAGAATGGTTTCCCTAGAAGTCCAAGGGACAGATGAGCAACTGGTCGGAGGGCAGCATGTGCAGATTTAGCTTTCCACGAAGGACTACTCAGTGGAAAGACTGTTGTCATGAGATGCGAGGATGGAAGGACTGATTGCCGACTCCCATAGACAGTTTGATAGGACCCAGAGACAACATGTGTCAAGGTATACCCAGGGTCAGAGAAGGCTATGAAACAAAGAAGCAGTGCTATAGCTTATTAACAGTTACAGTGGGAAACACTTTGGATGGAATATGGTGGGAAACAGTTGTTTTTCACCAGCATAGAGCTGCTAAAACGTTTCATTTAAACTGATACAATATGTTCAACAACAAAAGGGGCTTATCTTTTCTTTCTCCAGTTCATTCTTTTGCACTAGAGGAATGGATAAGGAAACCAGCAGGAGTGGGCTAACATGGCTATTGCCCTGAGACTATCACTAATGCTATTGCCATCAAGTTAGGCAGACTGAACTGGCTTGAGTTAAATGTATGCTATAATTTGGCAAGTAACAGTTCAATTTTGTTTGCAGTATTGGAAGAAGGACTGGACAGGGAAGGTGACACTTTCCGTGCAGTGCTTTGCTGCATGCATCTTAAAGGAAAGCTGCAGGTTGTATCTAACATTCTTTCTAAATCACTGATGGGCGAATCATTGGTAAGTGACTACTAGATTGGGTCTCTAATTTTCAATATATATATTTCAGAGTTATAGTCAGATTGCTGTGTCCTCAGTGGAGTTGTTACCTTATTAAAATGGTCCTCAGTGGTGTTAAAATTTTTAAAAACACAAGTACTTATGGAGGAAGAGGGGCAGATGTTTCATGGATTTATGTACATGGATTCTGGGGGAAAAAAAACCATATCAGTACGTTCTTGTGGCCCAGCCAGAAGCTGCTTCCACTTGCACAGGCCAACCCAAATCCTTCATTCCTTCCAACGTTGCTCGCACATCACCCTAAGGTCTTTTGGGGTTACAATCCTAAAATTAAACATGAGGTCATTAGTATCTGGGTCAAATCTTTGGTTCAGATTGTTTTATTATTTAATATTTCAAAGTTTAATAATACACACAGATAAGGTAGGTATTAGGTTTGCCTTTTTCTTCATTGGTCACAGTGCAGAATTTATCCCACGGCAACTGATGGTGTCCATTCATATGCTACTCGTACAGATTTCTTTTTCCTTTTCTGATGTTTATGGAAGGCCTGCAGGCACAACACTCAGATACAGAATATATTCCTTGCTAAGAAAAAGAAAAAATCAGATTAATTACATTTTTAAAACTAAAATATAGAAGTATTAACTAAAGTTGTTTGTCATGGCACTGGCCCTTGGAGGATCTACTGTGATGCCATCTTGTTGCATTTAAACTCATAAATAAATGATAACAAAGAACTGTCCCAAGTGAAACCTGCATTATAATATCCCAAATATATGCACAGACCTCTCCCAACCGAGGTCTGTTGTTTTATTTGAACCAGAATGATGTGGCGAGATCATCAGTGAAAACAAAAGCAGGGGAGCTGGGTTACTTCCTGCAAAGAACCTTCTTTAGTCCATACTGAGGTTATACTTCTGCTAGGCCATCTTGGGGTTGGGGGTGGGGGGAAGTGCAGAAGCTTTCAAGATTAGTATCTCATCATCAGGAAGGATGTTTCAAAGGTAAAGCAGGGAGAGGGGAGAGGCTTAAGTACCGTATTTATTTTTGTTAAGTCTTCATTTTATTGTTTGCAGCTTGTATCTTTTGTTAGAGAGGAAGACAAGATGATTACAAGGACTTAAATGTCAAACTTTCCCCTCTCCCCACTTACTTCTAATAACATTTTCTTTGATGAGGATCTAGTAAGTTTGAAAGTGAGCAAACGTTTTGATCCTTTTTGGTTCACCTGATACTACCCCAGTGCAGATTTATGAGGTTACTTGTTGTTATCAGATGTAAATGCATCAGGCATTGCTTGTCACTGTGGGGCAAGAAAAGTTGGGTAAAGATGTCAGCCTGAGGAGGCCTCTGAGCTCACGCCTCTCATCCGAGCTTCAGCAAATAACTGTGGCCTGGCCAGGACCCAAGTCTGAAGTTTTGAACCATCCTTGTGTTATCAGTGTTATCAGTTATTGTTAAGAGTGTCTCAGTAGAGACAGTTTCATGTCTGGGAGAGGCATTTTGTGAAGAATAAATAACAAACCTGCAGCAGGCAATACTGGACGTTTTTGAGATATCAACCTGTAGAATGTTTCTCTCAGTTTGTGGTATAAAATGTAAGCGCATTACATTCAGTTTCGTGCCAATAGGACTTGGCATGAATGCTATTATTCTCCAGTGTATCTTCACTCTGTTTTAAACTGTCTTGTTGGTTCACCAAAAAAATACATAAAATAAAATAAGAAACACATTCAGCCAAATGCTGTGTTAAAATAAATACCACTGAGAATGCCACAGTACGTCTCAAAACTGCAGTTGAGAAGCAGTGATGGGGGGGAAAAGAGCTTGAAGTTTGTAGTTCACTTAGTAGTCAAATTGGCAATAAGTGATAATATCTTTTTTTCTTGGCAGAACGGGATGGTAACTAAAGATCTGACAAGGCTGAAAACGCTTCTTGTTGAAACAGAGGTAAGACAACATATGGTACTGAAAGCAAGAAATATATTTGCCAGGTGCAGTTTTAAACATCCTGTTTTATTTATTAGAACAATTTAAACATAATTTTAAACAGTTTTGTACAGTTATTAATTTACCTTACCTCATCTGATTTATTTCCAGTAAATAAAAACAGACTTTAAAAAACTTAGAGATTGCTTTCTGCAGTCTTGTAATAATGCAGATTATAAGAATAAAGTACTTTATTTGTTCTTCCTTAGTAAATGATTCCTTTGTCTCATAGTTCTGGAATACGAAAGTTAAATGTTTAGTTATAAACAGTTATAAGCATGTCCTAGTATTGTTGATTTTTTTATTGAAAACATTCTGTTTCTCCTTGAAAACATATCTGTTATAAAATTGGACTGTTAGAGAATTAGTTGTTATGAAATCTCAAATTTTCACAGTATAAAAATGGGTAAGTTTCAAAAATAACTATAATACTAGTCATTTGGTACTGTTAAATGTATTATTTTTGAAAGCAACTGTGTATTTTAAAAGCAAATTCCTCTCCTGTTCCTTTCAAAATAGACAAATCCAAGAATAGCAGCGTGAGGCAGGGCAAATGGCTGTACTTGAATCATATGACATTCCTTCTTACCCATTTAGAGAAGTCAAGGCCTCTGTCTGGGAAAGAATATTATCAAAATGCAGTTCTATTTTGAAAGGAGTGAACTTATTCCCTGTTATTTTACAGTTGTATTGTAATTTAGTTTTATTATGGTTATTAATGAAAGGCTCTAATTACAGGCAACTTTTTATTTCTAATTAATTATGTCAAGACTCCAGTAAAACTAATGAGAAAGCCTGAGCCATATCAAGAATGATATATAGCTCATTTTAGCTTATAATAAGCTTTCTTAACACAGTTTGTATTCTTGGCTAAATAATATTTTTTGACAGGGCCCAAACTGTTGACATCAGTTACACCTCCTTGGGTAGGAATGCCACATGGGGCTCCAACACAACAAAGGTTGTCATATCAAAGGGAGGGAGGACAGTTATAACTTTTAGTACATAACCACTGGGCCTTGGTTCAGATATAATTCTAAAGTATAGTTTTAGTATTACATGGACAACCCTACTCCAACCTTGGGCTCACCTTGGGCTCCCAAATGGCTTTTAGCTGCCACTGGGATTTTGCTGTTTTTATTCTACAGTATTTTGTTTTACTGTTGATTGATTATAACCTTTTATTATTTTAAATTTTTACAAATATGCCAAAAAATGCTAAAAGTGGTGGCTTGTTCTAAAATAAATGGATATTGCCTTTGAAATTTTTTTTTAAAAAATGTTTTTGGTCATACCAAATGGTTAATTTTAGTGGAATGTGTAAAATATCCTTTTTTGCATTTTTATTCAATTAGCATTCAGAATTATATTTGACACTTGTAGCGATCTTCTTTGGTGAATAATGCACTAAGCTTTGCATGTTGTAATTGCAGGTGGCAGCTGGTAAAGCACCTTCAGTATACCATGCAGAGGAGCTAGAAGAAGGTAAATTAACAACAGATTTTGAAAAATAAATATTGAATGAAGAATGGTAATTGCCTCTCAGGAGTCAGCTAAAAACTGTGTTTGCTTCAGATTATGTTGCTACAGGGATGCAGGGGGAGTGTGGTGTCACAGAAATCTTCCTTCAGCTTGTACTTGAACCCACAAGCAAGTTTAAACACATTTGTGAATAATCTGGCCTTTCCCCCAAATTATTCATAAATATGTCGAAACCAGATGTAAATTCAAACATAGATTGCCGAAAAAATTGTCATAGAAATCCTCCCCCGAGAAACAAGTTTTAATAGATATGAATTTCTCTCCCAATAAATGTTGGTGATGGTGATGGGTGTTTGGGAAGAGATGACTTTTTCCTTGTTCCTAGTAGTTTTACAAAGAACCTTTCCTAAAAGTTGGGGGATCCTCCTGATTGAAGTGCATCGCAGGGTTGCGGGGGGGGGGGGAAATGTCACAAAAAGTCAGGCAGATGTGCCTTTTGTTATTGATCCTTCCACTCACAGATGGTACTTCCACCAGATTTAGGGTTATTCCAGAGCTTGCATATTCCTTACTTTTCTGGATCATCACACCAAAAAAGTCTCTTAACATTTAATGTTCTAAAAATAATATCTGAAATGTTATGTTAATGATAATTTAACACCAATATGGGCCATAGCCTCTCTGTATGTCAGTACGATACATCCTTAATTTTTCAAAAAGGATAAAGATCCTGTCACCCCTTGCAAAACTAAATTTAATCTGGGTGATGCAGTTGTATAAATGTTTCAGACCAAGGGTCCTCAACCTAAGGCCCCGGGGCTGGATCCCACTTGATTCAGTTGAAGCCATTGAGACAAGTGATCATTGACTTCCTCAGTCTTAGAAAACCATGTTGCCAGACTGTTGACCCAAGTGTATCAGGAATTATATAATTTCAGCAATATAAAAATAACAGTGATATTATAATTCCATTACAGGATCTCAGGATGGCTGGCAGTTTCGCCCCCCACCCAGGGGAGTGACAAGTAGTGAGGAGTACACATTATGCAAAAGGTAAAATGATATCTTTTTTCATTATTTCTTAGTGTTGAATGATGTACTTAAAATCACTTCAGTGAGAAAGAGAGATCGGCCCTCGAGCACACAATGCCTTGGGGACTGTATGTGCTCACGGGAGAGAGGGTTTTTCATTATATCGCCCATGCTTTCCTCATTTACTATGTAGTGATAGTGGTACTTCTCTTTCTTTCTCCCTTTTTAGAAGTAAGTTCTATAAATGGACAAAGTGGTTCATTGCAGCTTTTAAAATCAATCAATCAATATCAATCAATCAATCAATCAATCAATCAATCCATCCATCCATCCATCCATCCATCCATCAAATGTGCATATTATTCTTAGCTAGCTGGGTAGTTTAGTGAGTTAGGTTTCCAGCTGCAAAGTCAGACACCAGGTATTTGATTTCTTGCTGTGCCTCTTGTGAGATGAAACAGCCTGTGTAACCTTGGGCAAGCTGCGTAGTTCCAGAAGAAGGGAACCAAAAACCATTTCTGAGTATTTTGGACCTGGAAATCAGAATTGATTTGAGGGATGGTGGTGGTGATGCTGATCTTCATCATCTCTAAAACTATGTGATGAAAGCTAAGATCCAAGGAACTAGTGCAAACAGCAAATGTTGACTGGGCAAGAAAAAGATGAAATTGTGTCACAAACAGATGACATTAGACATGATAAGAGAGGCAAAATATAATTTGCCAGCCTCCAAAAACTCATGGGAACATCAGGTAGAGAAAGTGTCGAAATGACAAAGTCAAGATCCTGTGAGATTTCTGGAGTGACCGTAGCACACCAGACATGGTAGTAGTAGAATGAACAAATGTATGGATCATTGATATTGCAGTTCCAGGGAATGCCAGAGTGGAAAGTAAAGAATCAGAAAAACTAAGAAAATACAGAGACCTGGAAGTCGAAAAATCTCACTTGTGGATAATATACACTTTAGAGGTCCCCATAGTCATTTGAGATTTGGGAACAGTGTCAAGAAAGTTCACATAGTTTTACAAGCAATTGCTGATCTCAGAAATAACACAATCACAGCTACAAAAACCCAGCAATAGTAGGAACAGCATGCATACTGTGCTGATATTTAACAGATACTTCGGTTTTTGGTTAAAATGTGTACCTGTTATATAATACTACTCAGTGTTGTTATAATTTTGATTGAATGTGCCTGGTATATAATAATAATAATAATAATAATAATAATAATAATAATAATAATAATAATAATAATAATAATAATAATAATAATAATAAACAACTCATCTTTTGATAAAACCATGCAATTATATAAGGATATATGGAAAATGGATATATTACTAATGTGCCTTCTTCAGTAAATATTTACCTAACAGAATGAACTTAAAATGAGAAAAGTGAAATGATTGATTGATTTAGTGTAAGTGGTTTTAAACATCTTCATTTGCCAAACATTATTTTTCATTGGCTCAGTTATTTATTAAAATGTATTCTTGAAGGCTTTCTTGGCTGGGATCTGATACCTGTTGTGAGTTTTTCAGGCTGTTTAGCCGTGTTCTGGAAGTTTTTCTT
>JAHTLZ010000010.1:8194542-8232795 GCA_023846285.1 Phrynocephalus versicolor
TTTTTTCTGTTTAGAATGCTTTTTATGGAGAAGATAAAAATAGATGATGCTGGCAATTATTAAGAGCAATAAGCAAGTAAATAGGGATAATATAATATATACCGTATATACTCGAGTATAAGTCGACCTGAGTATAAACTCAAGTATAAGTCTAGGGTGGGAAATGCAGCAGGGCCTGGCTACTCCTCCTTTGTGAGCTGGGTGTGTGTGTGATGTTTAAAATGACTTTTAGCCACCGAGGCAAGTGCTTCAGTTGGTGGCTAAAAGTCATTTTAAACATGGGGGGGGGTGTTCAGGAGAAGTGGCGCACAATGTTTAAAATGACTTTTAGCCACCGACCCAAACTTACCTCAGTGGCTAAAAGTATTGACCCGAATATAAGCCGAGGACCCCTTTTTTCAGCCCAAAATTAGGGCTGAAAAACTAAGTTTATATTTGAGTATATACAGTAAACAATATGCTTAAGTAGTGATGTAACAAAGATTGTGATTGTACTCTTCTTCCCTCCACCTGTTTATTGGCTGTTCCCCCCTTCCCTTCACTTTCCCCCTTTCCTTGAATTAATTTGCAAAAATAAAAATAAATAAATAAATAGAACACTTTTTAAAAAAACAGAAAGTCAAAAATTATTCTTTTAGCTCTATTGCTAACATAGACTAACATTGTCTTCTTTATCTAGCTTAGTGAATGTCTTCATGGTGTGCGAGTTGAACATAGCCCAGAACTGTCACTTACTGTCACTACCAAAAAATCACAACAGATGTGGACATTTGCTCTCACGTGTAAGGTAAGATTGTTGTTGTTGTTGTTGTTACAACTATTACTGTTATTACTATAATTTACTCTGCAGTACCACATATTTTATTCTTGAAACTGAAATTTTGTGTTTCACTTAACATTTTAAGCAACATTTTTGAAATGTGTGCCTTCAAAGGAAAGAGAATACACCAAATGTAGTTGTTTGTATCATGAGTCTTCCTACAGGCATGGAAACATTCCCTGAGTAGATCTCTGCTCTGAACTTTATTCCCTCTGTGTGTGTGTGTGTGTGTGTGTGTGTGTCCCACATACAGAGTTTTTGGAATAAGTGGGGCTGCAGGGCAGGGAGGGCTGGTTGATAAAAATGGCATCTTCCTCCATTGCAGCAGTGGAAATTGTCCACTGGTTCAGAAGCCCTTGCCTGCAGAAGCAACCTCTCTGCAGGAAATAAATTCTGGGTCTTGCTCATTTTGTAGAATACTCGTGGCCACTTTTGTCACAGATAAAGAAGAGCCCCATGGTGCAGTGGTTAAATGCCTGCACTGCAGCTAAAACTGTGCTCACGACTTGGGGTTCAATCCCAGGTAGTAGGCTCATGGTTGACTCAGCCTTCCATCCTTCTGAGGTTGGTAAAGTGAGTACTCAGCTTGCTGGGGGGGGGTAGTAATGTGTAGCTTGCATACTGTAATTAAAAACTGTAAAATGCCCAGAGACTACTTGAAGTGGTATGGGGCTCTCACGTGTAAGAGTGTTCTGCTTATATACCTATAAGCAGAACACTTTGCTATATGAACTGAAATAATATGCATATATATAAATATAGCATTTCACTATCTTGTTGCATTGTGTGCTGGACCCACTTTTACTTACTTCTTGGGCAACCTGTTTCTCACCCTTTCCTCCTTATTTATACCATTTTATTCTTCCTTAGCCTGCAAGAATCCTGTATCGGGTGGCGTTGCTTTATGATGCCCATCGTCCTCATTTCAGTATCACAGCAATATCTGCTGGTGATAGCACCACCCAGGTCTCACAAGAAGTCCCATCCAACTGCCAGGAATGGATAGGAGGGAAAATGGCCCAGAATGGAATTGATCACTCTTTGTACAAAATCAGCATTGCCTTTAGCACAGAAATCTTTGGGACATTTCGCCAAACTGTGGTATTTGATTTTGGGACTGAACCAGTTTTAATGCAGCGAGTGATGATTGATGCTGCTTCCACAGAAGGTATTGCTTGCATTCTTTTATCACTAAATATATTTCTTAGAAATGTCTGTGTTATCTAATATTTTTAGTGAACTGCCAGTGGGATGGTTTTTGATATATGTAACTGTAGTATTCATGTCCCTAAATCTGAGAACTCACGGGGGTTACTTCTAATACATAGTCCTCTGCTTTTAACTAAAGTTCAGATCTTGCTGTAATCTCTTGCAGTCACCTGTTATGTTAAAAATAGCACATTTCATTCTTTTAGCATGGCATAAGGAGAGACAAAGAGAACCATTTTTTCAGCTCTTTCTAATGTGTGTTACATACTGGGATTGAGATAACAGTTTTTAATTTTTCTGGTTCATTAATTTAAGAACCTCCATCCCATGGCACTCAAGATGGTGTATAAGGCATGGAAAAATAACAATACTTCATATGTTAAAACCTAAAAACCATCCAAAAACCATCACTTAAGCAGCTGAGCAAACCTTGTTCCATTAAAGGCATTTCTCTCTGGCTGACATGACAGCGTGCATTGCTTTTTGCTATTGTTCTTAGGCAACAGTAGTTTAAAATGATGGCCTAGGTTCAGCTGTTAGTCATAACTAAGTCAGAACACATTGATTCATTAGGTCTACTTTAGCTGGGGTTAACCATTGGATATGGGAAAATTGGATATGCCTGCAATATAGAAGCTCCCATTAGTTGACTAAATGACAAGAAAAAGAGAACTAAGTGGTTTCTATGAAGTGTTTTGGGCAAATGGAGTGTCTGTGTGGATGGTGCCTCCTGTTTTGCGTCAACAAAGGTCAGATGCTGATGTTTTAGCCATCTCAGAGCGAAACAATAACAAAGGCAGAGGCAAGAGAGCTTTGCCATTCTGATTCTCCAAGCATTATAAAAATGAATGTAGAAATATACAGTCAAATCAGATAATTGGCAAGAATGAACAAGTTTAGTGTTACCTACTGATTCAGCGCAACTGCACAGCAGCATTCCTTCAGAAATGTGTGTCCTAGCAATCAGATTTACAAATTCAGCAAGTGTCTCCTTTCCAGTGTCCATCATGGAAGAAAGCATGGCCAACGGTAAGGTACCAAAGTAAGATGAATCACTCAGGCTACGGATTAGGAGGAGGACAACTAAAAATGTGCGAAGTGTACTTATTTATTTATAAAAATGTATACATCCCCACTTAATGAAAATCTACTACACTGGGTGGTCATACAAATAGAAATCATCCCCTCACAGCCCACCTCACCTTCCAAAAACAGACTAAAATAAAGAAAAAAAGAAAATAAAACCAAATAGCAAAACTCAAAACTAATACCTCAATGATTGCAGCTATTCAAGGTAAAAACTAAGCAATTGCTTCCTAAGGGGAAGACTTTGTTAAAAGAGTTTGTCAACAGTTCAGTTTTTACCAACAGTTTGAAAGTGTGGAAACCAGGGAGAGAGCTTGCCAGATGTCCAATGAGAGACTATTCCAGAGTGACAGGGTCACCAAGGCCTGATTTCTAGTGGAAATTGCCTAGAATACACTTGCACAATTTTTAGTTACATTATCAGTTTCAGAATCTTTCAGGGCTTCGTAGCTGGCTAGTGTCATATGCTGTAGTACAAAGAAGTGAATACAATGCACATGGGACAGATTGTATGCAAATAATGGCTGAAATCCTGTTGCTTAACATAGTAAATCACAACTACAATAGACTCATTGACTTCAGTGCCTACTCAAGTTGTGACTTACAACACTAAACGATGTAATTTTAGCCATTCTTTTTGATTATAAGTAGCAGCACTTGCCTGCTTCACAATGTATTCTGTTGTTTTTGATATTTTTCATTGTGTGAGTGAGCTTTATCAGGACCCTATTCAGATGTTATAAACTCAAGCATTGTGAACAATATTAGAGGAGAGCACCTAGCTTTGTCCCTTTGTCACTGTATTCTTCACAGTCCAGACTCAGTTATAAATGGGAGCAGTGCTTGTCTAGAATATACCTGGCTTCCCATGGTTCTTGCTATTATTTAATACCTATCCATGAAGAGGCATTTGCCTCATCAGATCCACAAATAAAATTACAGTTGTACCTTGTTTAAAGGAATTAATTTGTTCCAAATGAAATTATGTTAAGCAAATTTTCCTTTATACAAATTTCCCATAGAAATTTATTGAAAACAGAGTAATCCCTAATTGCGACCATTTTTATGTTGTACGGATTCGCCATAGGCAATTCTGTTGAACAAATTTCCCCTATCTCCGGATTTTTTACGTTGTACAGATTTTATGTTATACAAACTGTCTGTTATACGAGGGTCCACTGTACACTATGACGAATGCAACCAAAATGTGTAGCAGGGCTAGGCAGAGTAAGTGTGATGACAGACCAGGACTTTTAATTTCTGACTATGTTTCAGGTTTGTGACACATCAGACTATGCTTGATTTGAATTGAGGCCTAACTTTAAGATCCTTATCAAGAATAAGGGTGCACTAATTATGTCGCAAAGGGAAACGTTGTATATTCTATGCATCTGGGTTGGCTATGGCTGTGGGAGCTTTTTTGCTCACTGTATTCTTTATGTACAGGTATAACACGTTTACAGTATATTTCCAGCAATAATAGAGCATAGATGTAAAGTAAATGCCATAGTTCATGAACTGATATTTCTGGATTATCAAATTACTTATAGCATAAAACAAGAAGACTGTGTTAGTTGCATTGTTGTTGGAGTCTAAGAGACAAGTATAAATTGGGATGACTGGCCTTTTCAAGAACACTTCCATCTTCATCTAAAAAGGGACTATTCAAAGGCATTGTTGTAGGGAGTCACACTGTCTACTTGCAGAAGCCAAATACTCTATTTTTCTGGTGTTTAAATTCAAACCAGAACACATTAAAAAGTATTCTACAAATTATTCCCATGGTTGGATTGATTTATCTTCAAATGCATTTCTGTCCTCTTTGATTTCAACAGCCAATTCTTGTACTGATTACTTAGTAGATCAAGGGCGAGAACAATGGTTTCGGTCCAAGCCATAACAGCATGTGATTAAAGAATCTACATTCACGAACAGTGTTCACATTGTTATGTCTGTTTGTGTAGATTGAATAGCTATAAAAAATCCAGAACAACATTGCCAGTGTTTTGGGGAGGAGAAATGCAGTACTTCATTAGCAAACATAAGTGGAATTCTTATGGAATTCTTACTGTCTAAAATAGATGACTTCTAAGTTACTAAATGGAGATTTGGACAAGAAAAAATAAGAAATGAAAACAAATAGCTGGCAAATCAACTTATCTGTTTTGTGTATGTGTAATGCTAGCCTCTTTGAAAAGTAGCAAGAGGCGTGAAAAGTTATGTGGATGGTAACACAGATGGATGGCACAGAAAGCTATGATCTGTGTCAAGTTTGCTTGGCTTATGGGCTGATATAAGAGAAGTGGAGCTGCTACTATTGTGGTCAGAATGGCAGCCATATTTGGTGGTGGCAGAAGGCCAGCTTTGCCAGAGATGTGATAAATTACTCTTTAATAATTAGAGTTTCCAGAATTCATCAGTCAGCATTACACCTTTGCCACTGTAGAAAGAAAGAGGGAAGGAAGGAAGGAAGGAATTTCCTAATAGCTGTTGTGAATTTTTCGGGCTGTTTGGCTGTGTTCTGGAAGTTTTTCTTCCTAATCTCTGTATTTAGGAAACAATTTGTAGTCCTTACACAATACAAATGCAAGACTACTTAAAAACCAAACTGATAGCTAGCTTTTGAAGTTAATCTGAGGATGCCAAAATTTCATATGCCATGAATTTAGGTGCATGTAGAAATTATTTCTGTCTTACAGGAAGGGGAAAGAGCAGGGGTGTCCAAACGATTTGTAAGGGGGGGCAGATTTGGTGAGGTGAAAATGTGTGGGGGCCAACCATTCACCTGACATGGGTCAGGACCACTGGCTTCTTGCCACAACATCCCTTTCTCCCTGCCACTCCGTGAGAGCTCCATTCTCCATTGCCTTTGCTTTGTGTCTCTTGTCAAAGAAGTCTGACCTTCAACGTGGGGAGTTATTTTTGCTCCTCCCTTTATTGCTTTTTATTGCCTGATGGGGGGTGGGATACAGACACAGACACACAGACCCCACTGTGCAGCCTTTCCCAATGGTTCTCCTTTCCCATCCGCCAAGCAGTGACCCTGCCACATTGGTCACGGAGGGCTGGAGAGCTGATGTCTCCAGTGAGCATGAAGAGGGGCTGGCCAGGAGGGATGTGCGACAGGCTGAGAAGAGGTTGTGGGCCACTTGAAATTTGCAAACGGGCCACATTTGGCCCCTGGGCTGGACTTTGGACATGCCTGGGTAAGAGGTTAAAGAAGGCATGTGTACAAAGATTTTAGTTGTTTGTGTCACTTTAGGTATGGTACTTTTCATTACTGCTGTCATATTTTCTTTGAAGTTTGTTCACTTTTGTAATGGCGCAAATGACATTGAATTACATTTTCAGATCATAATTCATTTATTAGTTTATTTATATCCCTCTTTTCTCCCACAACGGAGACTCAAGGTGATTCTGCTCCACTGGTAGCACAACAAAGGTTAGAGACAGATCTGTGTTTAGTGCATATGGGAACGGTTTCTTTCTTACAGAAAGAAGGAAAGATTAAAGAAGACATGGGATACATGTGAAAAGCTTTAGATGCAAGGGTAGGCAACTTAAGTTGAACAAGGGGCCACGTTTTCACCCCTAGCTCTCAACATGAGCAGTACTATTCTTGGGAATGACTAAAAACAGTCAAAATATTGGGGAGATGGAATGAATCCAGATACTGTATTCTCAATTTCTGGTTTTAATTTTTAGGTTTAAGAGCTTGGAGGACTCCTTTCCTCCCTAAGGTTTCCAGGATAAGAAAACTCATTGTTGTCTCTTGTTTTAAAAAATCCCTGGAGGGGCGCTTGAAGTGTCCTCAGCACTGTAAGAATGCCCTCCAAGGGCACATGTTGCCTGAGGCGTTCACTTTGCTGCGGATGCTGCTGGTGGTAGATGTGTTTTCTACATAATTAAATTGCAGGCTGCCCAGAGAGTCCTATGGGCTGGTGTACAAGGAATGCGCTTTGCTTCACTCACTCCTGATTAGGGATGTAAAATATCTGGAAATGTTGAAGCTTGGAAAAAAAGGGTGATTTTTTTTTTGGAAAAAAACCAGAAGTTTTCAGAAAAATTGAAAAAAAAATGCTATATTAGCACTCCCCCTTTTTACAGCTTGAAAGTCATTCTGTTATTTTAGGAACATAAAATATGACTATGGGCTATTTGACTTGGCATAAAATATCACAACTAGCATATTGTGTATCCAAACAATTATTACAAACAGGACTTGCTTTTTAAATAATATTTATTTGTAATTGTAAGTAACAAATGGAACAACAATCTCCTGAACTGTTTACTAGTTTATATGGAACAAAAAACCTCTACAAAACAATGTTTAAAAATCCAGAATTAATAATTATTCATATATCCTCCCCACAGTATTAAATAAAAATAAAATAAAAATCTAATTCTCAAAAAGAATTTAAGAAGGAGAAAATGTATAGAAGGGAGTGGGACTAAGTTTCAGTTATATTTTAGATAAGATTTGGAAGATATTTGAATACCCTGTCTTAAAATATTTTATTCATCATGTTAAAATAAAACATTCCATAATCATTTTTTCTTTTTTCTTATTTCAATATTTCCAGTTTTTTGAAAAACCCCAAAAAAGGCTTCAGGGGAAAAAAGGGGAAAAAAATTCCCCCACTAATTTTTTCCCAGTTTTTTTTCCAGGCCTTCACATCTCAACTCCTGATTTTTGTGTATTATCTGAACTTGGGGGCCTGGTTTGTCTCTTGCTTTACAAGCCAAAATTGCAACCCCAAACTTTATTTCTCCTTTGTCATTTCTGCCTTGTTTGAAGTGGTAAATTGGAATTCCCAGTTTAGATAGCATCAAAAGAAGTGGCAACTTCATAATAAGCCAGGATTTTCCAGAATTGTGCCCTATTCTTGTAAATATGATTAGTAAGAAGACATGTAAATAAAATTGCTAATAATTATACACAGCATCCTAATATTAAGGGCCATTCGTTTTCTTTCCAGTTCCATTATCAAACAGGAGAAGAAATCAGTTTTACATCTTTTAAATCTTGTTTTACATGCATTCAGCACATTCTGATGGTTGATTTTCATGTAAAAGCAAAAAACTTAGCAACTAGTATTCATAGCCTTTTCAGATGAAATAAGAATAAGTAGCCCTGCCCTATTTGACTATAATACTTCTTGGGTCCCCTTGTATCATTTACTGCATGTTTGCTTTTCAGATCTGTATTTTACTTCCAAATGCCAGCACCTCTATGTATTGTGTTTTCTTATGGTTTTAATTTGTATATGTCTCTGCATTTGGGATGGTAATAATTGTGGTGGTTTAGTGGAACCTTTAGAACTGTATCTTTTTTTAAATTGTTGTTTAAATGTTGTTTTAGTAATATGAGCTCTGAAGAATTTTAGCGGTTAGTGTGTCTGGAAGGGACAGAGTGTGCCACATAAAGCATGTACTTCTGTACTTCAGTTTTTGTGACATGTCACACAGGTTTACACACCAGTTTGTCTTGGATTATGAGTTTAAAAATCGCTTCATCATTTTCCTTTATTTCTCTTCGTGGCTCACAGACCTTGAATATCGGATGAATGCACGACAACAACTGTTAACTACAGCCAAACGTTGGGATTCCACCTCTAAGACTATTGTAGAATTTGAGCCAAACGAGACTACTGAATTGGATAAGAGCCTTTTGATCAGATACCAAATTCCTCTCTCTGCTGACCAGCTATTTACGCAGTCCGTCTTGGATAAATCATTGACTAAGAGTAACTACCAGTCACGACTGCATGATCTCCTTTATATTGAAGAAATAGCACAATACAAAGAAGTCAGCAAGTAAGTAATGTTTCTGCTCAAGATGGACTTTGTGGACTGATTGAATCGAGCTCTTTTCATCCCAGGAGTTTAGATACAGATCTTCATATATCTATTTTCTGTAATCCACTTGCTGCATCAGATGAAGTCAGGCCTGGGAAATTAGTTGATCTTTAAAGTGTCAGAATATGATTTCTTATTCTTTGGTGAAACTTCTGTACAGTAATGCCTTGGTTTACGAGCATAATCCATTCCAGAAACATGCTTGCAAACCAAAACACTCTTATGTTAAAGCAAATTTCCCCATTAGAAATCATGGAAACTTAGCTGATTAGTTCTGGGGTCCATAGACCACATACTGTACACACAAAATACCAAAACTCACAAAAGTTGTCTAGAAGTCCATGTCTGCACCAGGGTTTAAATACATGGCTGCAGAATATGCTCTGTTTGGGACTAACAATTGGATTTTATGCTGTATTTTTCATGTGACAATAATAAAGTGCAATTTGTAGCTCTATACACACTTGACTAGCTGCCCCATTACTAGAAATTGTTTGAAAAAATAAAAAAGAATGTTGAAAACAAATTAAAGAAAAATAAAAACCCTAATCTGCATGTACCTTGGGGGTGCAAGGAGGCTGCCTGAGACGGATCATTCCAGACAATCACACGCATTCCAGTGGGTGGGGGGGAGAGCGCCATGATTGACTCACTTGTGATCGTGTGACTTGCACCAGTGGTTGTACAATAATCTCCTGCCATTTCGTGGTTCATATACTGTGGGCCCGGTGCATTATGGAGCCGCAGTATATGAAAGCAAGGTCTCCTGGAGCAAGCTGTGTGGGCCTGTTTGGAGCCTCCTGCACTTACCCCAGACCTGCCGCTGCCCCAAGCAGCCTCCAACTGGCTTCCCAGGCCTGTCGGAGTCCCCAGAAGTGGTTTCCAGCAAACCAGAGGTTGGTTCCGAAAACCGGAAATGCCTTCTGGATTGCCCAGAATCACTTCTGGGGCCGCCCACAGGCCTGGGAAGGCCATTGGAGGCCTGTTCGGGGCAGCAGCAGGCATGGAGTAAGTGTAGGCAGCCCCAGATAGGCCCCCCAGTTCCGACCCGACCCAGCACCTGCATGTCGTGGATTTTCCTTTATTGCGGGTCGGGTTGGATCCCTGACCCCAATGATAAGTGGGGGATTACTGTATATCAAGACATTGCTTGTTGATCAAGGCAAAATGAAATATTGGCTTATCTTGCAAAATGCTCTTGAACCAAGTTACTCTTAAATCAAGGTATTACTGTATAGGCTAGTAAAGGTTTTAAAAAACATTTGTTGTCTGAAATGAGTTATCCAATTATGTAATTCAATATGCTGGATTTAATGATTTTACACCACCCCTTTAGATTATCATGTGAATTCAATTTAATTTATATTTTCCCTTTCTCCCCTTGGCTTAGGAAACTCAAAGCAGCTCAAAGGCAGTTAAAACCACATAATAATCACCACTAAAAATATCATAGGGCACAACATTAAGCAAATTATAACCATATAATAGCATTAAAAATTGTAAAAGCATTTAAAAACATTTTAAAAATTGCTAAACTTGATACATGTGGCATCCCTAAAATCCTAACTCATTGCTTTAAAGCCTGCCTGATAAAGAAGGTTGTTGCTTGTCAATCGAAGGAAAAGGTCAACCCTTGTCTCTGACAACAATACATTCCACAGTCTGGGAGCCGACATTGAGAAGACCCTCATTCTTCTTCTCAGAGTGAAAGCTTGTAAGAGCAGTGGGAGCAAGAGACAGGCATCCCCAGGAGATCTTGAATGCCAGGAGTCTTCTGGTGGTGATACAATCGTTGATGATCCTAAGTGTATATGGCTAATTAGGTCATAACCAGCACTTTGAATTGGACTCAGAAACAGACTGGTAACCAGCAAAGCTGTTGCAATCAGGGAAATACATGTGCCCCTTAAGGCTAAGCAGTTTGGCTGTAGCATTTTGAACTTGCTGAAGTTTACAAACATTCTTCAAAGGCAGCCTCACATTGAGTTTATTGCAATAATATAACCAGAAAGTATCTAAGGTGTGTGTCACAGTGGCCAGATCAGACATCCAAAGGAATAGGCACAGCTGGCCCACCAGCTTTAACTGTCCAAATGCACTCCAGGCCTCTACTGAGACTTGAACCTCCTGGCACTAGATTGAATCCAAGTGCTCATCCATGTCGGGGCTTGACTTATCAATACGAAAAATAAGAGTATTTTTGCTTTGCCTGTCTATAGCAGGCATTGAGAAACAGGCTTTATTTATTCTGCAGACAGCACAGAAACTGAGCATGCTGGTGGAGGGAGAGCAGATACTCTTTAATCATCAGTCTCTGATTAATCGATATGCACTGGTCAAGAGCTTCACTTACCCACCTGTGTGGAGTTTCTGGTTGCCGGTTGCAACCAGGTTAAAGATTCATTTGTCTAATAAGGCATGTGTAAAAATTATTTCTCCCTTAAAGATAGGGGTGATAGATTTAAAAAAAGGTGTTAAGGCTATGGATGTTTGCTTTCCCTTTTGGTACTTTTCATTGCCGCTGTACTGTTTTCTTTATGTTTAATTGTATACATGATGCAAATTGGGCATACAACAAATCATGCAAAGGACAACCCACAAGAGAGAGGAATAATCAGTCGACAGTTTTGTTGCGTGTATGTGGTTTGTTAACAGGATTTGAGACTGTGACTCCTTATTGTTAAAGAGAAAGTGAAACAAGAGAGGGCCATTTCAGTGCTGATCTGTGGAAATCCTTTCTCAAAGAAAGTTCTGAGGCACAAGCATAATGGTTCTTAGGCCTTAGATGAGACCCCATGATTGTTCCACACACAAGAAATATTTTTTTGTGTTTTTGGATCATACTACTACTATGTCTTTTTGTTGGATTTATTTGGGCCTTTTATTGTTTTTATCTTTTGGTTTTTGATTCTATTATGCTACCTCAAGCTCCTGTTTATAGTTTATATTTTTAATGTTTTGTATGCCTGCCTATTGAACTTTTGCTGCGGATGTTTTAGAAAGTCAGGGATAGGAAGAGCTGTCTTTCCTTTATGGCCTTGCATAATTTTTGTTTGTTTGTACCTGCCTGCCTCCATTGGGGAGTGCTCTGCACACTGGAGGATTGTTAGTTGTTAAGATGTCTTACTAGGCTTGATGTCTGTGACTAATTAGTGCTAACCTGAAATGGAAAGGATGCTTTCTGGTTCCACCTTTTTTTCAGGTGTTAGTGATATTTCATGGTAGATGATATTACCGGAAAATACCCATAAATTTTAAAGTGACAAAAGAATTTATGGGAAAATGGATTCAGCTTCCTGAGGACCTTGAGGTGGTCATGCAGGCATTTAGCTCACTTTTTGGTCCACTTTTGAGATGGGATGATTTGCTCCTAAAACTTTTGATCAGATTTTGGTGGAGCAAAACTACCCCCCCCCCGACACACACACAAGTTCCTATGCACATGCATCTTTCTGACCCCTGTCAGGGGCTTTTACTTTTTTATGCAAGTAGAATTGCTTCGTTTTGGTTTTTTTACAGCACATGTGATTGCTGGAAACGAACCAAATCAAATGGGTTTTCAGTTTCACTATATCATTGGTGGTTTATACAAACAGTTTAACCAATTAATGATATAGATTAGTTGAAAAATTAAAATCTTCCTTTGCTCATGGAAGCAGCTTTTTTAGAAAATAAACTTTTTGAAGTCTTCCTCTCAGAAGTAGTAGATAGAAGGACGCAAGGTGGGAGATTTTTTTTCTTTTTGTTATAGCTTTTCTGTCTCTGGCAAAGCAAGTTTGCTTCCCAAGCTGTAAAGAAAAGAAAAACATTCTCCATCTTATTTTTATTTATTTTATTTTATTTATATAGCTTGTATGCCGCCCACTACCCAAAGATCTCTGGGCGGCTCACAATCAAAGTAAACAATTCAAATAATTAAAACATCAAATTGCAATAAAAATACAACAATAAAACATTTAAATACAATAAATACAATGTATTAAAAAACACACTAAAACACATCTAGCCTCCTTCGCTTGCCTGCTCCCATTTCCTGTCTGCTTTACTTTTATCTAAAAGGTAAGATAGACCAAAGATCACACCTCATGACATATGGGATCTCCACCCAATCTTAAATGACCCTTCTTTAGCCCAAACATGCACATTCTGGCCAAGCTATGCAGCCAACTCCTTACATTATCCAAATACTAAGATACTTATAATGGCTACCTCTTTTTAGTGGCTAATGCTGTTGATATCCCAGTGCATAGCACTCATTGTTAATTCTACCATTATTCTGCAGGAAAAATGTAATTGAAAAAAATTGAGCAGTCAGTGGAGAATGTTTTTCACTGTTGCTCTGCCCAAATAGCTGAGAACATAACTTCAGTATTTGCTCAGATATAATAATTTTGACCCTTACAATTTGTTTTGTGGGTTCAGCTGGTAATGGAACAGTATTTCTAGTTCCTAGTATCTAGCCAAATTCCCATATTTTGTGGCCCTGCATATAATAACTATATTAGATCTTTGAAAGAACATAAAGGCCTAATGACTGTCTCTGTAAATAATAAGTTACCCTGAACTTTAAATTTATAATGTAGAAAGTTTCAAAATAAAGTGTGGGTTTTGGGTGGTATGAAAATATTCCCAGGTACTTGTTAAAATCGCCTTTCTGAGTAGGTGAGCAACAGTTTCTTAAGTGCCAGTTATAGCGCAAGTGGATTTTCTAAATTGCAATGCAATTATTCTGGATGTCAGAATAATGCAGAAATTATCGATTTCTGATCTAATATTTGGGCTGAATGTGAGGTCATTTTAATACTTTGGAACACACATTACAGTTTTTGTCATATGAAATGCATTTATCATGAGATTTCAGCAATCAGTTTGTGTACAAACGAGACTCTTATTCAGACATTCTATATAATGCCCAACTAAACATGTAAGGAGGAGATTGCAGTAAACTCCACTCCAGTGTTACTTTGCTCATTTGAAGAAGAGAAGTATAGAGCTCACATTAGCCAAAGCCCTGGGAAACTGAGGCTCTCCTGTAGGGGTAAAATAACAACATGCAGTATGCACAGTTTTGGTTAGTTTTGGTTACACTTTTTTCTGTAATGAATGGCACAGAAAAAAGGCCTATCCACCCAGCTCAATTCTTGACTGCTTTAATATCTCTCTTCAAAAAGCCCTGCAAAGGATTTTTTCCCCTCATATGTAGTTGCAGTTTTGCTCTGCTATTTCTGTTGCAAATGAAAGCTGATTCTCCTTCTTCAGAACTAACTGCATGCTTTCTGGTTTAGGTTCAACATAAAAGTGCAATTGCAGATTGTAGCAAGCTTCATGCTCACCGGTGTTTCTGGAGGTGCAAAGTATGCCCAAAATGGACAACTTTTTGGACGATTTAAACTCACTGAGACGCTTTCTGAAGACACTTTGGCAGGGCGACTGGTGATGACCAAAGTCAATGCTGTTTATTTATTGCCAGTCACTAAAGAGAAATCAGTCCTGACCCAAGGAACCAAAGAGAAGGTGTATGAAGCAGCTATCGAGGAAAAAACAAAAGAGTATATATTTTTGAGAATATCCAGGGAGTGCTGTGAAGAACTTAATCTTCGAGCAGATAGTGAAATGCAGGTATGTCTGGATGGAAATTTCTTGTGTATCTCTTTTCAGTTCACTGTGGCCCTCACTATTTTAGGTATGCCAACAGCTTTGGTTGCAACATATGACTAACAGATGGGAACATATCTGATACAGATAATTTTTTTAAACAGAAGAACAGAAGAGCAACTTGGTGTCTTATGTAATGATGAGCAATGCATTTGTGACAGGAAAAGAGGAAATCACATTTCTGTGGTTGAATGCCATGGGTCTTACAATATAATTCACTGAGGGCTGTGTTTTTTTTATTCCAAATCAGACCTTTCAGTCCTTCTATTGCTGTAAGTGAATATAGATAGGGAGGCAAAGCTGGCAGCGTGGGATTTGTGGAGGCTGATACAATCATCTTCCATGTCTAGGTGACACTGTATGGTTGTATGGGTAGCTGAATTGATGGAATATGCGTAAAATGGATACGGTGGTGCATAAAGCTGTGGTAGTGCAAGCCACTACTACAGTTGCTCCTTCCTGTGCTGATGGAGATATTAGAAGAGTTTATTTGCATAAAATATCATATCTTTCTGGGAAACATTGTATTGATGTTTGATTTTGTATGTACCAAAATCGAGTGCTTCTAAACTGTTTACCAATTCAAAATAAATTGGTTTAAAAGAGGTATTGCACTTAATGGAGTTTTATTTCAAAGGTAAACCTTTCTCTGATACTGAGAAGTGTTTAGCCCTGAGTTAGGGGTCTCTTTAAGGCTTCACATCAGTACCTGCCAGTAAAATGCAAATATTTTTGGCTTCATAATGTTCATAGAAGAATGTTTATGGATGTGGAGTCACCAGCTGCTTGATTTATAGATATACGTCTATAAGAAGCATGTATTTTGGGCTCTTGTTAAAGCCAAACTCTTTCTGTTTCCTTCTTTCCTTTTATTTCCCAAATCACACAAACATGCTGTCTGTTCCTGTGGCTGTGACCTATCCTCACCAACTCTTTTTGACCCCCACAAATCTGGCTTCAGTCATCTCCACTGATTGAAAGTGCTCTAACCTATGTGTCTAACAACCTCTTCTATGCTAAGGGTGAGTTCACTGGAAGGCATTTATCACCGAGTAACTAAAGGGTGCATTCTATATTACCACCCAAATGATTGCATCGCGATGTCTACCAGTGTTTGAAAAGGTGGATATTCATGTGCAATGATGGGATGGTAATGTGAAGCTTGGCACAGAATTAAAACAGAGAGCATGAAGAGAGAGACTTTAGTCACCTGTAGCAAGGGCAATGGGGCCGTTCCTTTCAGTACCTTCCACTGTCACAGCTTCAGAACTGTTCGTGGACTCTGATGGGTCGAGAGCACCCATACTTCTGCTTGTTCTATTTTCAGAATTTTTCTTTCTTACCTAATTTCATTTGTTTGTTCTTTACAGTTATTTCAAACCACCTGTTGAAAGAAGAATTTCTGTTTGGTCAGTATTAAAACTGAAATAAAACTCAGAAATAAAATCTAGAACATTTAAAATGGTGCCAGGGAACAGGGAAAAGAAACCTACTGTAACCTAAAAAGTCAGGAAAGCCAACAAGGCAGTTTTTGTGACGACAGAGGACCTTAAAGAACCACCAAAAGAAGGCACAAAACAAGCACTAAACAAGTATCTCTAGAGAAGCCACACTACTATGCAAACGTGGTGCCACCATTGAGTACCTAGCTGCAGAAGAGCCCCTGGAAATGATATTAGCAGCTGGTTAGCTATATATGGAGGATGATGCTTCTCTAATAATCTGGCCTCAAACTATTCAGGGCTTTCAGATCTGATACCTAGGCCTGTAAAACAGATTGGGAGCAGAATATGACTGTATTTCATGCTGAAATATATTCTGATTCTTTAAAAAGTATCATTTATGCTATGTGTGTTAATCACATGTGAAGATTATGCAGATTAGCCCCCGTGCTTTGCAAAAGAGGTCGTATTCTTAAATGGCATATAAAACACTTCCTTTCTAGGAACATGAAGGTAGGATTTTGAAATATTTATCTGGGAATTCTTTATAATCATGCCTGAGAGCTTAACTAAATGGAAATTTAGCCGCTGCAGGCATGGGCTGCTTTGCTCCTAAAGCTGCAAATTAGATGATATCTTGGCCGTCCCATCCACACCCCTCTGGTCCCTGTCAGAGGCTTCTACCTTTTTGGTATGAGTAGAATCACTCTCTTTTGGTTTGTTCCCAGCTTGTTTAATCACTGGAAACAAATCAAGATGAGCCTTTGTGTCACGTTTCATGAAATGGCTTAAGAAGAGAACATCTTCACAGTGTTGACAAACATGTCCACAGATCTGTGGAGGAGCAGAGGAAGTGAAACCAAAATTTTAAGTGTGTACTTAAGTAGTAAATATACAATAGATCACTTTAAAAACAGCATGAGGTATCTGTATTACAAGTTAAGTATGTGGTTTAGATAGGTATTACTTGAATATTTTCAAGTGACGAAGCACAGATCCACTTCTCTAATATACATAATACAGAACTTTTTTTCTCTTATCAGCCCCTCCACAGAGCTGAGAACATGTTTAATTTGTGAATACCACAAAGTGGCTTCTTTCTCAAGTCTTGAGGTCCACATGCCACTTGGATGTGACGATCACACCAAATGGCGTATTTGGTCCTCCTAATGACCCTGTGTAGTCTGATCCAGCCTGATCAAGTTGCCACATGTAGACAAGCCCTGAATCTTTAAACCAGAAATGAAGTCTGTGCTAGTATAAAAAAACAATACCCCATAATAATGGATTCAAAGGATCATTGAGAGAAGGCAGATATTCTGTTGAAGGCATAGTTTATTTCTCAAATATAGAATTTACTTGAGTAACTTTGGTTGCAACTCTTGCTTATGTTTAGTGTACTGATATTAGGCTTTTTGGGGGGTGGCACTGGCAATGGACCAAAAAGAGCAAAAGTCATAGTGGCTGAAATCATACCAAACATTGAGAAGACAAACTCTCTGGCCTGGCAGAAAGCAAAATAAATAAATAAATAAAAATCACCATTATAACTGAATGTGAGCAGTTCTTTGACAGTTCTTTGCAACACCTCTACACCAGGCCTGCATAACAGGTAGACTGCGGGCTACTGGTTGGCCACAAAGTGTTCAAAAGTAGCCTGCCAACCACTAATAAAAAAGTGAGGGGATAAGTTCTCCACCCCTCCCTCCCCCATCCCAAGCACCACCACTGCCCCAGCAAAGTTCTGGGTCTTCAAGCCCGATGTCTCAGCCGAGCGGGGCAGTTCAAGGGCCATGGCGTGCTCCCCTGCTCCCCCAACTGGCTAGATAATTGAGCGGGTGCAAGGGAAGTGTGTGCATGGTCAGCCTTCCTATAGGAATGCATTGAAAATCAATTAATCCGTTCTGGAGGGAACAGATTTCAATGCATTCCTATGGGAAACCGCTGTTCTACTTACACATTTTTTTACTTATGAACATATGCTTGGAATGGATAAAATTCGTAAGTAGAGGCATTAGTGTAGTAGCCCTCAGGCACTTTGGGCCAGAAAAAGTAGACCTCGGCTTGTTCAAAGTTGGACAGCCCTGCTCTACGCTATGGAGTCATTGCGGAAGGAAAATTGATTCGGGAAAAAGGAACCTGTTTTTACATGGGTGTTCTTGTTATGTGCTGACGCGTTGCCTCTGACTTAGGGTAACCCCTCTGAGTTAGCAGTCTCCAAAATATCCTGCCCTTAAAAGGACGTGGACACCACATTGAGAATAAATCTGCTACAGCAGATACCAATAATCAAAAGAATCTATTCCAGTTGATTTCCACTCGGGATGTGCCCATGTTCTTTGAACTGCCTTAACCAATCACATCTGCTGTTGACACTTGCTGCTCCTGGCGGTTTGCAGCCATCTGACTATGCCTGCCTGCTTCAGCTGGGGTAAGTCCATGCCTCTCGTCAGCAAAAAACAACACATCATGTAGCATCATAGGATTGATGGTGCGGCAACACTTGGGGTTTGCGGTAGCAGATTGACTTAGCTATCCCTTGAAAATTTCTCAGGAGGGGGTGGGTGGGTATTTCCTTCTCCTGTGAGGCTGTCTTTGATGCAAGTTGGAGATGCCAGTTAGTTCAAAATGGAGTTATACATTTAATGGGGCTTGTCTGGGGAAGGATGAACTGCGTTCCACTATTCCTATAGAGCTCCAGTAGCTTCAGATGTGTTTCTGGGCAGATGCTGAAGTGCTGTTTTTGATCTTGAGTGCCCTGAATGTTCTTAGCCCAGGCGACGTGAAGATATATCAGCCCTTGTTCTTGTTTCTTTACCTTATGAGGAGCAGACAAGGGTTTGTCCTTGCCTAGATTTGGCTGAGGATAAATCGGTGGCAATAAAGAGCAGAGCCATTTCGCTAGTGTCTGTCTTTGGCAAGTCCTCGTCTCTCTTTTCTGCTACTTCCACCCTAGATCCATCTTTTTCTTGCAGATGTTAATGCAGATTTTGTTCCAGACCTTTATGAGGGTGGTGGAAATGCTGTTTTAAAATGAACATTTATTCTTCACCGCTGTGGTTTTGTAGTTCTGATGTTTACTGGACTTTTAACTAAATGCTATCCCCACTTACGGATATAACATTTTAAGTTTAGTTTCTGTAAACCTCTCTGTACTTGTTTGGTGGAATGAAAGTATTAGAAAGTAAATGGAATAAGCAAGATTTTCAAAATTTGTGCCATTGAAACTGTATCTTTTAGGCTTATGTTCCATTATATGCATTTTAGTGAATGCTACCATTTATGTTTTGCTTGTTAACCACTATATTAAATGATTTTCCCCATTAAAATCAGATTACCCCATTTTTTTTAATGCAAAAATAATGTATGTGAACTAGCTATCATCATCTTCAATAGTATGGACATTTGGGAGATTATCTATGTACAATGAACTCGGTGGCGTTTATCTAAGTAATCAGCTCTCATAAAACCTAACGGCAGATGAGGAAGCAATTGGAACATACTCAATATAGGCTCAGACTCACCCTGAAGGAAATAGAAGCCTTACATCAAATTATGTTTTCTATTTTTATTTATTTACAAAAAAATTAGTCACTCCACTACTAGATGGTCTCTGGGTGGCATACAACAATGTATTAAAACTATAAAACAATTAAAAACATGACTATTAAAACTATAAAATACAATATGGCAGACAAAGGTAGTTCTGTTAAACACCTCTAATATATCTTGCTCTGGATCATTAAACAGTTTTAGTCAAGTGAATTAAATGTTTCTTTATCCTGTATATTATGTAGGAATAAAGTGGCCAGAGGGCTATTTTAGTGAACATAATTTCAGATAGAGGCGAGAACTACAGAGGAAAGTTTGCTTGTTTGTTTGTTTATTTATTTATTTATTTATTTATTTATTTATTTATTTATTTATTTATTTATTTATGTGTATACTGCTCCGATTTCCCAAGAGGGAAAAGACACAAGAGATCCAAACAAATAATAATGATAAATGAAATAATAATAATAATAAAATTAAGGGGGGAAATGCCCAACAACAAACAAGTAATTGGCAAGAGGCATAAGACAACTGATAACAGGCACAACCTCATAACAGGGAAGAAGAATAAACACCCGAGTGATTGCCGAAGGCATTCCTAAACAACCAGGTTTTAACAGCTTTTTTGAAAGATGCCAAGGAAGGAGCCTGGTGTATCTTGCTCGGTAGTTTATTCCAGAGAGCCAGGCTGATCACCGAGAAGGCCCGTTTGCGCATTGCAACCCTACGGGCCTCCCTGGGGGTGGCCACCCAGAGCGAGAGAGCCATGGAGGATCATGTGGGTTGGGGCAGTTCTGATCTTAGGGAGATACGCTCTGCCAGATAATCAGGACCCAAGCCATGGAGCATTTTGTAAACCAAAACCAACACCTTGAATCTTATTCGGGAGGCAATGGGCAACCAGTGCAGGCGAACCAGAATGAGGGTGATGAGGTCACACCTGCCTGCACCAACCACCAATCTGGCTGCTGCATTCTGCACCCGCTGCGGTCGCCGAACAAGAGTCAAGGGGAGCCCCATGTAGAGAGCGTTGCAATAATCAGTCCTTGACATGACCAGCACCTGTACAACCATCCTCAGAGAGTTCCCATCAAGGTATGGGCGAATCTGGGCAATGAGTCTAAGATTGTAGAAGGCTGACCTGGTCACGGCTGCCACCTGGGGTTCCAGAGACAACTCTGGGTCCAGGACAACACCCAGACTCCTCACTTTTGCAGCCAGCTGGAGGGTGGACCCACCCAGACTGGGAAGAGGGCCACTGTACCATCCAGGGCACCCCTGAAGAACAGGACCTCAGTCTTCTTGGGATTGAACTTGAGCCTGTTGGTCTTGGTCCACTCCAGTACCGCAGCCAGGCAGCAATCAAGGGTCCAGACAGCCTCCACTGCAGAGGTGGAAAAGGTGAGATAGAGCTGCATGTCATCAGAGTACTGATGACAGCAAGTTCCAAAACTCCGGATGATCTCAGCCAGCGGCCTCATATAGATGTTTAAGAGCATGGGGGAGAGAGCCAACCCCTGAGGCACCCCACAAGAGAGTGTCCAGGGAGACGACATGTCACCCCCCAAGCTGAGCACAGCCCTCAAGGAAGGAATGGAGCCAGCCAAAGGCTAGACCCCCAATCCCCACCTCAGAGAGCCGGCCCAGGAGGATACCGTGGTCAACGGTTTCAAAGGCCGCTGAGAGGTCGAGAAGGACCAGCAGGGTAGAGCAACCCCTGTCGGCCCTCCTCAACCGGTCATCCTGCAATGCGACCAGGGCTGTCTCAGTCCCATGATGCAGCTTAAACCCAGACTGGGAAGGATCCAAGACAAGGTTCTCCTCCGGGAACGACTGGAGCCGCAGGGTGGCAACTCACTCCACCACATTGCCCATGAAGGGAACATTGGCTATAGGACAATAGTTGGACATGTTGTCTACAGCCAAGCCTGGTCTTCACCTCCGTCTCCTTCAGCCATTCTCTCTGATGAAAATTAGCAATGTCACTTTCCAGTCCCTTATTCTTACTCCAGACTCTTAAATGGGCCTAAATGTTTTGAGTTAACATGAACAGTGTGCTGATCATACATCTTGTAGAGCGTCACAGAGTGTTTTCTAAAAACAATAGTCAAAAGGGATTAAACATGACCTATGGAGCCTTGGAACAGAAGGAGGATTTTTTTTTTATTATGGAAAAATCCTTGCTGTCAATGACATCATCAATATTGCGCAGTGTATTTCCACAGGCAGATGTTCAGCGTTTGCTCATTCACACTAACCTACTTGTTCCCAACTTTGGGTCGCCAGAAGTTCTTGGACTAACTCCCAGAAAGTTTAGTTCAAATTTAGTCCTACATCTGGGATCCAACGTTGGGAAGCCAATGCACTAGAGTGTAGTCTTCCCATAATAAAATATGTTATATTTATCTAGAGTTCATTTCCAAGTTCTTGACTTCATCAATTGCTTACTTTTGGCAGTTTCTGCATATAAAAAGTGTAGGAGATAAATCTGGTGATTCTTTTTAATATAATGAAAGATAGTTTTAAAGACATAAAAAGGGCTTTCCCCCTTGCCTTTTCTCTGTAATACCTTATTAGTCTAGTTAAGTTTCTGAGGAATTGTAGGAAGCATTACTGTGTTTGTTTGAAATTTCAAATGGCTTGTTATCTCTTTCCAAGTGTCTTAGCCAATTTTTGTACATTTTGCAGTGGCTAGTTTTAGTGCAGTTGTAAAATATTTGACTTTTAATAGCTATTGACAACATCCATTACTTCTCTAATGCATTAGTAAAATAAAATTGTTTCTTGCTCTCTTGAAGTAATCTTTTGCTTTGAATTTTTAACATTGACTGAGATTTAGCCGTAGATACTTCTTTGATTAAGCACTGAACATTAAATGGTTGTCTAGAAAGCTAGGGGAAGTACCTGCCAACTGGATGCAGATGTGAGATGCTTTGGGAATGAAGAATAGGAGGGAGCTTCTTTTTGATTATCTTGATGCCTATTAATTCTTGTGGTACATGGTCACAGTCTTTCCAAGATTCACTGGACTGGACATGAGGAAGCAGAGACAACAGTGATTTCCCCTCATTTCCCCTTTCATAACCACTGGCCCCCTTACCCTGTTTTGGAGGGTTGGGGAGATTTTCTGAACCAGTTAGGGAAGAGCAGGCATGTCCAAAGTCAGGCCCGGGGGCCAAATGTGGCACATTTTCAAATTTTGAGTGACCCACAGCCTCTTTTCCCCACGGGCTCAGCCTATCATGGATCCCCACCAGTTGGCCCCTCCCCATATTGGATGGAGACGTCAGCTTGCAGTTTTATGGTTTGCCTGCCCTCCCTGCCTCCCTCCATTGCCCCAGCCACCTGCCCAGCCTACCCGCCCCCAGCTCCGTTGCTGCAGCGTCCTCCCCACCTCCTTGCATGTCCTAGACTCAAGGCTTGTCCAAAGTCTGGCCTGGGGGCCAAATGCGCCTGAATGGTTGCCCCCCCAACACACATTTTCACCTCACTAAATCTGGCCGTTCTTACAAAACGTTTGGACACCCCTGACTCTTAGAGGATGCCAGGGAAGAGGAAGTTGATGAAAATTGCACCTCTCCCCTTTCCTCTAGAGAGCGGTCTCTGCTGGATGTTGGTTTCCTCTACAGACAGAAGTAGACCATTTCCTTTGTTTGTGGAAAGGCAAGCTTGGCTACAATCTGTTGTGTTTCCTTTCGGCATTTGCATAAAATTATCCTTGATACTACACTTTGCGTTTTATTTGCCCTACTGTTTACATTTTTTCTCTTCATCTACTATCTATGAACAGGATAGAACTTGATTCATGTCTTACATTAATGTTATATGTATATTTTTATCATTAATACTCCTCTCATTTTTTTTCTTTGAGTTGCTTTTATCCATTTCTCCAGTAAATATGAATTTCTTTATTTGATTTGTTAATACTACATTTATTTAAAGTTTATTATTTTAAGTGGTTGATATATTCTACAAATGCTAACATTTCAGTTAGTTGTAGCATTTTGGAAAGTGTACCATTGTTGCTGCAGGATTCTTGTTTGGTATTTTAAAGCAGTGACCAATTTCAACGGTTATACTTAACACTCATTCTGAAATCAGCTCATAGATTGTGATTTGTTACTTGCCTATTGTTGCAATGTACAACCATGAAGTCTAAAAATTACCCCAGGAAGGCTGCTTGAGTTATTAATTGTTCTTCACCCAGAAATATTTGCATTTCAGATTTGCCTTACAACTTCCTATGTACATCATTCTGCTCTCATTGAGAATCTTCCTCATTTTTACTCCAGATTCTTACATGGACTTGAACAATTGATTCACTCTGTTTCCAGCACTTCCACAGCACTTTTCCCATTTAATTGCTGTATTAACCCTTTTTAATGATCTGTTTGGCCTGTGATGAGCTGTGTTGGCATTCTGCTGCTGTTGAGAGATCTTGTTACATTGTTATGTTCTTTTAAAAGAGGAATTTCTGACACCAGTAATCAAAGTTTTGTTCTATACACCAGTGTGTGGCAAAGATTTCCCATAGGTGGCATGCAGCCCTTTGGGCCTCCCAGTAAACCTCCTTCAGCTCTCCTGAGTCCCCTGAACCCCATGAAAAATTACAATCCCCAGGTGCATACTACACCCCTGGAAGCTTATGAGACAGGATTTGGTATTTACATATAATATGCCAACCCGAGCCTGTTCTAGGCCAGAGAAGTTTGAACATTTTAAAAGAACATGGAAGTGACTAGTCAAGAGAAGATTAGGTCCACCAAGGTCTGGAGATAACAAAAGTGTCTCCCAGACCATCAGAAGTTGCCCATCCCTGCTATAGATCTTCTGAATGAGTTCATCTATGGATTCTGTTTATTAATGGATATCACTGAGATGGTATAAAAGCATAGTTAAAAATTAAAGTGCAATTGTTGCCCCAAAATTATATTACAAAACTATCCCCATAGGATGTACCATTATTAGAAGTTTATAAAACCCAGTTTGTAAATGTATTTCTTTATCCAATTTACTTATTTACCTAGAAAGTTTATGGATTTGTTGGCATATGTAATTACAGTAGCTCTGTATAACCAGTACTAGTATCTGTCCTTATAATGCCTGCTTTTCTTACCACAACTTCATTCATTGTTTTTGTATGCACTGTAGGTTGAACTTCAGTTTCAGTTAAACCGCTTACCCCTCTGTGAAATGCATTATGCCTTGGACAGAATCAAGGACAACAATATTCTCTTTCCAGATCTCAGCATGACCCCCACAATACCTTGGAGCCCCAACAGGTACAAGCAGTTTGCTACTGGAACATGATGTCAAGATATTATTTTGTATTCTTTGCAGCAGATAATTCAGACGTGTTATTAGAGGAGACATTCTTCCTATGCAGTGGATAGGCATGGGAGCTAAAGTGGGTTATGGGAATAGGGATATTAAACGGTGGAATGGTTTGTGCTTCCCAGTTACACTACTGAAGAGTCTTCCATCAGTGGAATAGCACTGTTGGACCCAGGCATGTGTATAGAGCTGGTTTACTTTACATCTGATCCGTTAGACTAATAGATTATAAAGATTTATCAGATGGCTAAGACGCTTTATTGCACCTGTAAACTTAAGGTGTACATAATGTGTGCAAGACAATGGTAAAAATTGTGTTCTTGTGAAGTTGTGTGGCAGAAGCTGATGATTTTATTGGTTGGGGTTGATAGCATTTAACTGAAACTACTGTAATTAAAAGCTTCCTATCTCCCCAGTTTCCAGTAGCAAGGCTCTCTAGGGCTGCCCTTTTGCCCTGGGGAAGCCTTTGAGGGGCCTTGGGATGGAGGAGTGGGAGACCTTTAAAAGTCAAAAAATGCTGCCAGATCACAGATTTTTGACCATTTCAGAAGGGAGAGACAAAAGGCATAATGCAGAATCCAGTTGCCTCTCCTGCTGATGGCACAGTTTCTCTCATATGTAGGATTTTAAGGTCAGTCTGGCCAGAATCCAATTATAAAATTGTGTTGGCACATGAAGAAGCCAGAATAGTTATTTGTAGTTGCACACCAAGTCCCATAACTGGTGTTCCACAGCAAATGATTACGTCAAGGTTTTAGTCTGAAGCAATTGACAACTGAGATTTTCACTGATGGAGTTACACCAACAGGTGTTGTTTCTGGCTCTTGTATATTAATAAGAAGTTTCAACCTCTTTCTACTTCAAAGATAGACAGACAGTGGTCATCTGATCAGTGGTTAACTATTGGAGTTATGTCTTTGTTAATAATGGTCTTGTCATTTTGAAAGGTTTATGCTATTAATGCTAGTGTCATTTTGAACTTGTGTTTTCTATGATCAAATCAGTCTTCACTAGGTCCTTATTCCCACAATGTATAGTTGTATTTAAAACTTCAGCTAAGTATTTCAGTTCAAGTGTCCAAGGAGGTAGTTTGTAACTCATGAAGCACACACTGTTAGTCTTTAAGATGCCACAATATTTTTTGGCTTTGCTTTCATTTTTGTTATGCATTTTAAAAGAGTTTTATATTTTGGGTTCACCTAAATGTATAAATCTATTTGCTAGTCAGTTAGACTATTGTATGTCAATGCTTGCAAAAGATCTATTGAGCAAAATCCTGTTGATGCAGTCCTGTCAGTATAAACTGGACTGGGGCACCAGAAATAATTAATGTCTATTACTTTAAAGATTCCTGTCATCCACTTCAGTTTTTGAGGCTCCTTTTGCCTGTTGGAAACCTTTAGGAACCTCAGGACTATGTGGGGGAGTGTTTAATGTTTAAAAATAGATGGATCACCTCTGTCAGCATCAGTCTTAGCAGTGATCCCTTGGTGACTGTTTTGTGATTTTGACAGGCATAACCTTAACAGGTGATGGTATCTTGAGCATGTGTTAACCAGGGTGTGATACTTATAACTAGTTCTCCTCCAAGATTCTAATTCTTTCTAAAGTTTCTGTATACAGTACTTTCCCGTTTAAAAATGGGAGTTAGGTGCCTGATCCACCCGCGATACAGAAAAATCTGCAAAATGCAAATGCCTCGGCAAACTGACCTGGGCCTGCTCCTGCTGGCGTGCACTTCCAAAGAGAGGCTTTTAACCCCCTCCTGACACCTCAGCAAACAGATCTGGGGCTGCTACTGCTGGCGTGTGCTTCCAGGAGGAGCCCAAGGTTTGTTGGCTGACGTGTCAGGAGGGGGTTAAAAGCCATTCTTTGGAAGCAGGCTTCTGTCAAGAAAAAAATCTGCTATATACTGAGACCGTAATATATGAACCGTGTTGTGATGGTGGTGGACTACTGTGTTTTGATTAATTGATTTCCATTTCTTATTTTGGTTTTATATCCATCTCTTCTTACAACCACATACAAGATATTTCATTCATTTGAGTCATTTATGGTACTTTTAAAATACACATTCATACACCTCAGACTTCTTGTTACTCCTACAATTACTTAATTTTCATGGCAAATATTCCGGAAAGTAATGCCATCAAATTACAAAAATATAACTGCACGTGTTTTAATGGCAGCTGTTTTTTACAATCTGTCCCTGGTTTTAAAACAGTCATTGGACTTGGACTTTTTAATTCATTAGCCTTTTATGGAATGCCTCGAGAATAAGTTTCTATTCTAATAGCCATCAATTTAACAAATTTGCAGTACTAGTAATTCTAAGTGTGCATCTTAAAAATGCTGTATAGTGTTGAGTGTATTTATTTATTTATTTATTTATTTATTTATTTATTTATTTATTTATTTATTTATTTATTTATAAAAAAATTAGCAGCCCCACTACCAAGTGGAATTTAACTATAGTATAGTGTTCCTGAGATGCGTTATTCAGATCTAAATCTGGTTTGAACTTCTAGCTCATGAAAGATAATGATTAATATATTTAAATATGGCAGATGGAATGAGTACTAAACAGATGTGATCTTGATTTAATAGCATCTGGGACTTAAGCATGTCTTCATAATGAATTATGATTACAGATGTGGTAGACAAAGAGAGATTGCCTTGAAGTCAGTGTCTGTTACTAAACTAGTTTATAGGCATCTAGTTCAATTAATATTTGTGGGGTGGAGTGGGGAATGCAGTTGTTTCTAAAAATGGTGAAATAACGTGTTCTTATATCTTTTGTTTCAGATGTGTCTTTGTATGATAATAAAGGCTTTTCCTTTCAGTGATGTGGTGATCCTGGTGTTCTTAAATATCTCACTTTCTGTTTGTGCAGACAGTGGGACGAGCAGTTGGATCCTAGGCTCAATGCCAAGCAGAAGGAGGCTGTTCTGGCTATCACAACTCCACTGTCAATACAGCTGCCTCCTGTTCTTATCATCGGTCCCTATGGGACAGGCAAAACTTTCACTTTGGCTCAGGCAGTCAAGCACATCCTCCAACAGCATGATACTAGGTGAGATGGGATAATACTTGATTGGAAGCCAATTATCTGCCTTTATTTGAAGTTAGCAATACGAAGTTTACGTCCAGCTTTAAAAAAAAAACCATCCATCATTGTTTTGTATAGAGACTCATGAAATACTATGACAGTCTAAAGAATAAATTATAATTGGACACTCCCTTGACATGCTATTTAAAGTTTGTTTAGAAAGCTGTGTGTTGGGTAGAATTGTAATAACTATACAAATATAAATATATTGAAAGACTGTTAGGTGTAATGTAAAATGATTTAGAAAAGTTATGTTGAAAGGTTAAATCTTCCCACAGAAATTAGTTAGCAGGATCATTGTACCATAAAGGTCTCAGACTAATTTCAGTGGAAGAAATGTGTGGGGAAACAATGGTCACTATTTTTTGTATCTTAACTGCTTTGGATGATTTTCTGTTTCTTCATTGCTTTTTTATTTGCATCATTTATTTCAGCAGGATTCTCATTTGCACCCATTCTAATAGTGCTGCTGATCTCTACATAAAGGATTATTTACATCCATATGTAGAAGCAGGCAATCCCCAGGCAAGACCTCTCAGGTATTTTAAGGCTTATTACATTATCTCTACATTATCTTAAGAAAAGGTGTCTGTGGCAAATCAATTTGGAAAACATCAGTGTTTTGAAACTTATTGGTGTTTTAAAAACCGTGCATTTGCGTAATTTGGAGAGAAAGCATAAACTGGAGTAGTGTGGGATTGCTTCATGCATCAAAGACATCTTTTTTTAAAGTCTTTTATATATGGATCTATGTATTTTTTTTTGTCTGAACAAATTTTGTTATTGTCCTCTACGATGTTACAATTAAAAAAAAAAGAATTAGTTGTGAATCGACTTTGCTTTTGGTAAAGATTGTTCATTAAAATAGAAGGATGTGTCAGTTTGGAGAAAATGTTCTTCAGAGGATCCACACATGTGGCAAATCATGTGCAATTCATTCAGTATCAAGTAGTTTGTTTATTCAAATAAACCCATCCTAGGTATTGGGGGGAAATCACAGAAAATAATTTTATTCCATCTAGGGCATTCAAAAATGTTCCCCTCTTCCCAGAAGACTTCATTTATATTTATTTCTAAAATATATAGGATTTCATTTAGTAACAGATAAATGCTTGGATGAAGTTGATAATTTTTTAGAGCTGCAAATCTTGCTGTTACAATTTCACCATGCCATGTCACTGTGCTAAAATCAGAATAGTAGTCAATCATTTTCAAGCAAATGTTTTATGTATAAAAGGAGACAGAATTATGTTTGAAATGGCATCACTGCTCTACTGGTTGCCTACTGAAGACTAATATATTGCTAACAGGCCTAGGCTGTTTCTAAGTATTATCTCTGATTAGTCTGTTCTTTGCCCAGATTGAGGAACATTATTCTACTATCACTTACTCAATAACGCAGTGATTAGTAGCATGGACCCTCCCCCCAATGCATCCAAATGTGGCCCACCAGTACCCCACACCTCACCCCCAGCTCCTGTCAATTTCCCCCCTCTTCTGCTTTGTGACTACCTTGAAATCTGATTTCCTGCTTTAGCTTACAGCTCTCTAGGAAGGCTGAGTGAGCAAGGATCTTAATTCCAACATGTTCCCATGAACAAAATTTTTATGGCATACCGGTTTGATCCCATAATGTGGAAGGACTTCCAGTTAAGAAGGCAGTAAGTTTTGGACCAGGTCAGCAGTGGTCTAGAGCAGGGTGGGCAACTATATAGAGGTCTAAGCCCATTCCTTCAACCACCACCTCAATTTTTTTTTGAAACAGAGAAAAAATCTTTGTGTCCTCTAGTCACCCCTTTAAAAAATAAAATAGCTGGGCAACATTTGGATGCCTGGATACTATATATATACAATATATATATATTGTGCCCATGCATGCACTAGAAGGATCACAGCACTCATGGGGAGGAGAAACTTAGGGGCTCTGTGGGAAGGGAGAGAGGAGAACTAGGAAGGTTGCTCAAATCAGTGATTTCAGGGATACAGCATATAGTATAATACAGTAACCGTGAATGGTGAAGTCATTATGGTGAAGAAAGGAATCTCCAAGGGTTGGGTGGGTCTTGCAACAGATGATGAATATTACAACATGTATGCTTTTGAGGGAAGCCCCAAAAGTATTGGGACTGCTAGGAACTGATGTTGAGGAAGTCAAGGAAGCAGGGACATGCTTGGTCTTGTGCTTAAACTGTCACAGCAGTTGTGGCTTCTCTGCTTCCTATCCTTATTAGTTGGCAGTCTGAAGAGGTAACACAGTGGTTCCTAAATGTTTTTTGTTGTGGCTCCCTTGACTTGTTAGCCACTGATGGTGGCTCCCCAATATACTACTTTGGGATGTGAGTGGGAAGGCAGGGTGGAAGTCAAGTCAGAGTAGTACTTTCATTTTTAGTCCCTGGAAATAATTTGTCATTGTGGAATATAGCAAAATAGGTATATAACATTTGTTTAATAAGTGCTTAATCAACAATGCTGTATTAGTTATAGAAAATATTTTCATAGGATGAAAAATCTTGTAAAGATTAAGATTAACCACATGTTGTACTTTCTGTACAGTGGTACCTTGGTTTAGGAGTATAATCTGTTCCAGAAGCATGCTCATAAACCGAGGTACAGTACTCGTGTATCAAAGCAAATTTCCCCATAGGACATAATGCAGACTTAACCGATCCATTCTGGGGTTCCAGTTTCCATCATTTTCTATGGGAAAATTTGCTTTGGCTGAGAGCTGCAGCAGCCTCCGGAGCTTGTCCTGGGCCCAGCGCTGCCCAGGGTGAGCTCCGGAGGTTGTGGTTGGGTGGTGTGAGGGTTCTTGCTTGTCCCAGGCAGGTTCCAATAAAGACACATTTTTGAAAGAATAAACAGGTGTTTTATTTTGTTCTTCCACAACTAGGGAGGTCCTTTTCTTGATAACAGTCCCAACATCTTTAACATCAACAATAAACGGGTTGTTCTTAGACTCATAAGATGGAGTAAACACAGAAAAATCTAGACCCCCTCCTACTCTTGGGGAGATCTTGTTCCACCACTTTCCTTCCCCTCCTTCTCAAAGAGGCTTGGTTCCCCCCACTTGCACCCCAACCTCCGAAGTGAGTTTGGGCCCAGGACGCCTCTGGTGGCGGGATTTGAAGGAACAGTCGTCTCTCAAAGTCAGAACCCTCCCGGTACACATCTTCCCAGTCCTTTCCTTCTCCTCCTTCAGCTTAGCTAGCCATTGTTCCCAGGCCAGTTCCCGCCTCATCTCTTTTCGCTTACGGTTGTGTTCTCGTGCCTCCCATTCACCCCAATAGGAAGAGCATTGATGATGGACCTGTCTTCTGTAGCTCTCAGCCTCAGGCTTTGGCATCATCATCTGCTCCCAGTCGCCCGTCCATGGGTTTTCCATCCACACCCGGTCCCAGTCTGGGGGCAAGACACGTGGTGTTCCCTTTTTACATTGTCCAAACCCCACCTCCACCACTGCTGATTGGTTCGGGCTTCCCGCCTTTTCTGGTTCCTTCTCTGTCTTAACCAGGGCCTTAGCCCTTCCCTCCTCCTTCTCCTTTTCCAGTATCTTCAGGGAGTCATTGAACTGTTTCCATAGCATCTCTCGCTCTTGTGCTTCTCTGTCCTGAGCGGCTCTACGTTCCTCCCTCATCCTTTGCTTCTCCAACCACTCATCCCTCTCTTTCTCTTGTAGTGCAGGTGTCACTCCTGCTCACAGCCCCTTCAGGGTGGCTTCTCTCACAAGTGGCATCAGGCTTGGGACTCGCTGCGGAGGCTGCAGACAGGCGGTGCTGGGCCCAGGGACAGCTCCTGAGGCCACTTCTGGTCTGCCAGAGGTTACTTCCGGTTCACTGGAAGTCACTCCGAGTCCTTGCAGAAGCCCAGGAATCCCGCTGCAGGCCCACTGCATAGCTCAGAGGTCTGTTCTGGGCAGTACCAATCCTGGGGTGAGCTCCTGAGATCCCACACAGGCCCTCCATGCAGCCTAGAACGAGCTCCAGAGGCCCATTCCAGGCAGCACAGGGCCAGCACTCAGGTGAAGTTTGCTCGCAAACCAGGGCTAAAATTTACTAAAATTTTTGCTCAGTTTGCAAAATGCTTGTCATCCAAGGTACTCGTAAACCAAGGTACCACTGTACAAGTGCTTGGTTATTCGTGGTTGAACTGAGGGGATACTGAAAAAAATACTTTAAGAAAGAAAAGTTTCTGTTTTTGTTTGCTTTGGTTTTTTAATTTTTTTATTCATTTTTTTGCTTCAGATCACTACTTAGTGCTTCAGATCACTAATTCAGTGGCTATAAAGCCGAATTAGAAAAACTTTTCCAAAATATATTCCAATGGAAGAAAGGAAAGAAGGAAGGAATAGAACAGGACAGAACAGGAAACATCTTTGGGTGAAAAGAAAGGAAAGGGAAAACAGGGGAAAGGAAAAACTGAGAGAGGATGTCAACACAGACTTCAAAACAGTTGGCTAAGAGTCAGTCATCCAATCTCTTCCACATGAAAAGAAGATGAAAAGGAGAAATCACTAGTGGACCTCCCCTTGCCCCCTCCTCTTTTTATCTCTCTTCCCCAAATGTTTTCCCATGTAGTGCCCAACAATCAGCTATATTTTGTGATTTAGGTCCCTGCCTTTGTGGGCGGGGGGGGGGGGAGAGAAGGAATGGTGATGAGAGTGATTCCATGGTGCCCCTGACTAGCATTCAGGGTGCACCAATTTGAAAAATAAGAGTGGGACAGAAGTCCACATATAGAGTATAATTAAACAAATTGATGTTAAGTTGCAGCCTGCTAGGATCAACTGTAGTAGTCATCAAGTCTGGAATATTGTGAATTACACTTACACCCTCACCTCCCATTGTGTGTGTGTACATGTTTATCTGTTAAATGGCTTCTACATTTTAAAAAGCACTTCTACTGTCTTATGTGGAGTCTGTTCATTTGTGAACTTTGAAACATTTGCAAATATTTTTGAAAGCATTTAAAAGAAATATGGGAAATAGCTAGAAGTACACCAAAGTACGTGTTAGTGTTACATCAGTCTCCAGACAGAGCAATGCTAGACATGGGATAAAAAACCCAAATTGCTTAGTTCATTTTTGTTTTCTGTGAAGTGGAATAATTTTTCCTCACTAGAGAGAGAGTTTCTGACAGTCAAGGGTCACACACTCAGCTCCATGGCTGGGTGAAGCTTTAAATGTTGGTCTGTTTACTGGTAGACCAATACTCAAACAACTATTCCACACTGTTTTTATGATTCCTCCTTTAGATATTTATTTTATTTAGTATATCATAATGCATCTTAGTCTCTTGCCTGTTGAGTACCTTATTTCTATGACTTTCTGTAGTCAAAGAGAACAGTTTTGACTGCATGGATCCAGAATCCATGGCAAGGATGCTGGTTGGGAAGATGACACACTGATAAGTGCAAGATGTGTGCTTGTGACTGTAGTATAAGTACTGAAGCACATTGGTCATCTTTGAGCAAACAAGATTTCTATTTTTAGCATTCATTTTGACGTGTTCTTCAAGGCTACATCTTAAACCAAAAGCCTTCACCATGCAGGCTGGAAAACCATACTGTCCCAAATTAACAGTGCTCTTTTGGGAAGATTGCTTTTTAAATTATTGTTATTATTCTTCTATTTTATTGTGAACTTCATTTTATTCCTGGAGTTTCTAAGAGTGCTGTCTTCTGGGACACTGATAATGACAATTTCTTTTCTCTTTTGGAGTGACACGCTTTGAAAGTTCCATTGTGTTTAAATAAGAACTATAAAATAGTTGATATTATTACTTGTTATTAAACCGCCCTCATTTTTTGTGAAACAAAAGCCACTCACTTGATGAGGTGGGATGCAATCATCCAAGCCCTTTAAAGGTCTCTCTTGGGAAGAAATAAACCTCTGGGATCCAAAAGCTTGCATTTTATTGTCAGAAGATGTTTGTTCAGTAAAGTTTATTGCTGTACTTTCTGACTTGCAGGATCAAGCTCCCTGTTAAACTGCAGTCAAGGATGATGTTTAGTTCAGGAGGTCATAGCATCATAGAATAGAATCATAGAATCATAGAGTTGGAAGAGACCTCAAGGGCCATCTAGTCCAACCCCCTGCCACGCAGGAACCCCATCACAATATTTCCGACAGATGGCCATCCAGCCTCGGCTTAAAAACCTCCAAAGAAGGAGACTCCACCACCCTTTGTGGCAGCATTTTCCACTGCCGAACAGCTCTGTCATAAAGTTCTTCCTAATGTTCAAATGGAATCTCTTTTCCTGTAGCTTGAAACCATTGCCCTGAGTCCTAGTCCCTGAAGCCATGGAAAACAAATCTGTTCCCTCTTCAGTATGACATCCTTTCAGATATTTAAACATAGCTATCACATCCCCCCTCAGCCTTCTTTTTGAAAGGCTAAACATTCCCAGTTCCCTAAGCCGTTCCTCATAAGACATTTCCTCCAGACCCTCAACCATCCTGGTCGCCCTCCTCTGCACCCACTTGAGGTTGTCAACATCCTTTTTAAATTGAGGCACACAGAACTGGACACAGTACTCCAGGTGGGGTCTGACCAGAGCAGAATAGAGTGGTACTATCACTTCCCTTGATCTAGACACGATGGTTCTGTTGATGCAACCAAGAATCACACTGGCTTTCCTGGCTGCCGCATCACACTGCTGACTCATGTTCAATTTGTGGTCCACCAAGATTCCCAGATCCCTTTCACAGGTACTATTCTCCAGCCATGTATCCCCCATCCTATATCTGTGCAATTCATTCTTTTTACCTAGATGTAGCACCCTACATTTCCCTCTGTTGAAATCCATTCCGTTAGCTTTGGCCCAGCACTCTAATCTGTCAAGGTCTTTTTGGATTTTCATCCTATCTTCTAGGGAATTAGAACCCCTCCCAATTTGGTATCATCTGCAAATTTAATTAGCATACTCTCTATTCCTTCCTCCAAGTCATTTATAAAGATATTGAACAGCACTGGACCCAGAACAGAACCCTGGGGCACCCCACTGGTCACGTCTCTCCAAGCTGAAGAGAGGCCATTTATGATCACCCCTTGGGTCCAATCAGTCAACCAATTACAAATCCACCTAACAGTAGCACTATCTATCCCACTTTCTACTAACTTCTTAGCAAGAATACCATGGGGAACCTTACTTAAGTCCAGATAAGCAATATCTGCAGTATTCCCCTCATCCACCAGGCCTGTAATTCTATCAAAGAAAGAGATTAAATTAGTCTGGCATGACTTGTTTCCCCTTTTTGAAGATGGGGACAACATTAGCCCTCCTCCAGTCGATGGGGACTTCCTTCTCCTCTGCACTGCATTCTAAGGAAGGGGCACTTCACACTGGAGAAGGAGCAGGACAAAGAAATGCTTACTCCTTTCCTTACTTGCTTTCCCCTGGAATTCTACTTACCAAGCCACATTTATATTCATGGGTTCCAGATCCATATTTGTAAAGTAAATATGGCTGGAGAACATTGTTCAAAGTAAAGCAGCTGGGGGAGTGTGTTTCTGGAGGAAAGAGTCAGCCACTCCCTTTCCCCAACCCATCACCGGTTCACATCGTCCTCTCCTGAAGATATGTTGAAACAGAGAAGGGAATCTCAGGCTAATGTTTCTGTGAGCACTGAGCAACTCTTGTAAAGGCAAACAGAGCAATCAATAGCCTTGGAAGGCCTGGGTTTTGATGTTCTCTGCAGATATGCTAGAGATCATAGTGTAGTCCAGGCATGTCCAAAGTCAGGGCCCGGGGCCTAATGTGGCCCATTTTCAAACTTTGAGCGGCCCGTGGCCTCTTCTGCCCACTGACTCAGCTTGTCACTCATCACTGCCAGCTGGCCCCTTCCCATACTGGATGGAGACATCAGCTTGCAGTTTTATAGTTTGCCTGCCCTCCCTGCCTCTGTCCATCCCCCAAGCCACCTGCCTAGCCTACCTGCCCCTGGCTCTGTGGCTGCAGCATCCTCCCTGCCTCCTTGCATGTTATAGAGACTTGGCCAAAGTCCGGCCTAGGGACCAAATGTGACTGAATGGTCGGCCCCCACACATTTTAATCTCACCATATCTGGCCCCCCATGCAAAAAGTTTGTACACCGCTGGTGTAGTCTCTCGAGGAATGCTAAGGCGAAGAATTAGCTTGCAGTGGACACTGAAATACATTTTGGAATCATCAGTTGACTTAACTGTCTTGTCTCGCACTTGATTTGGAGATAATTTTCATTCAAAAGTGAAAGTGGAGGGAAGGAAGGAAAGAATCCTTCCCAGTGCATTCCTTGTTACTTGATCTATAGTAGTGTTGGCAAACCTATGGCACGGGTGCCGAAGGTGGCACTCAGAGCCCTTTCTGTGGGCACCCAACATGGCCCCTTCACAGCCATCTTTATTCAGGTTAAATTGCTGTATTGACACTTATTGTGTCAATATACAATACACTGATTGACAAAACAGTAGGTTTTGAATTGCAGTTTGGGCACTCGGTCTCTAAAAGGTTCTCCATCACTGATCTATATATATGTAATTTTGCTCACTTTATTTATTTGCTTGAGCATATATTTAAATTCTCTGCTTTAGAATCATGATCCTTTTCACACAACCCCTAAGATCTGCTGGCCACTTAAATTCGGACCAGAGAGCTTGGGGGTTTGTTGCTCTTCCTGTGTTCCCACCCCCTCCGCACTTCCTTGCTCCTGTCTGCATGAGGGGAGGGAGAAAAAAAGAGAGGGGAAAAATGCAGGCTCACCTCCGAAGCCGCCCGGAGCCCCGGCGTCGTCCTGATTCCTGTGTCTTAAAGGGGTGGGGGCAAAAAACAACAACAAACAGAAGCGAGGAGAGCCCGGCACTCACTCCTTTAAATCCGCATCAGGGATTTTCACCCCCGGAGAGCAAGTACCTGAAAAGTGCGCTGGGACGCGCTTAGGCAGGCGTGGTCGCACTTAATTTTCTGTAAACTCCGGAGCTCGTGGGGAAACAATTTTAAGCTCCGGAGCTGGGAGCCATTTGCCGCGGAGTTTAGGGGTCATGTGAAAAGGCCCCATGATTCACTTTCAGGACTAGTCTCAGGTTTAGTTTCCTCATCTGTCAGATAACTAAAACTTTCACAAATCCCCCACTGCAATATGCTGCCTATGTTTGAGGTCCTGAAATGATCTGTTTTCATAGATTGCAGTTAAACACAGTCTGTGCAAGTTGTGCATTTTCCACATGTTCAATTCTTGATTTATACTTGTGAAACAGGTCTGGTCTGGGTTACGGTACATTGATATGTGCTGGCCTGGTATCAGGTGTGGGCTGTATTATGTGTTAACAATGGGCTTTCTGAACATAGTATGTGAACACCTTAGGAAAGTGTGACACACTGACTTCTTTTGATCTTAGCAGCAATCAGTGGACCCCCAGTGTTTAGGGTGGTCATGTAAGTCTGGAATTTGCTGAGCCTTTTCCAAGACATACAGTATAGTCAGAAAGATGCTTCTCTGGAAGTACATTGTGATACACACTTTGAATGCCAAGAGTAGTTGTGATCCGAAGATAACTCATAACTATAAGATATGAGAGAGTACTGTAGGGGTGCAAATTAGAAGATTTAATGATGCTAAAGCTGAGGTGGGCTGTCAGGTCCAAAAAACGTATGCCTGGGCATCCTCCTAAGAGTTTTACACATTTTTATAGACATCCAGGGGGAAATCAGAAGCCTGTGTTGGCATCTATCTCACAAAGGGGGTTTAAGAACAAAACCAAGCAATCATTGACAGCCATATCAAAATTGATCTGAGTATCACGATAGAAGTCTTTTTCATTGTTGCTTGATCAATCTACGTTGCTTCTGTGTTCTGTAAGCACTTTAAAAAGTAACATTAGCATGTATTGAAAAAAATTCTTTTGTTTGTAAAAACTGTATAAATGCTAAAAATTGCCATCAAAAATGTTATAATTATGAACATTTGCTAATAAGAAATAATCCATAAATAAAACATAATTTGTAGACAAATTAAAACCATATTTAAATTCCAGAATAAAAGAGCTTATTGCCTAAGAGGGGCAGGTTGAACCAGCAGAGAATACTTTCCCTAAACATATCATTGAAAAATAAAATGCATTGGTAGCTCTAAGTAATTTTTAGCCAATAAACATATTGAAAATATGTGTGCACATGTGTGCGCGTGCACACACACACACACACACACACACAC